>CM065169.1:38860473-39083553 GCA_033026295.1 Channa striata
TTGAACCGTGAATAAAGACGCTTTCTCTGTAGGTGTGTGTGTGTGTGTGTGTGTGTTCCTGTAGATACTACTTACTGAGGACCAAATTTCGTTTTTTACCAACAGAGTGAGGACATTGTGGCTGGTCCTCCTTAATTTTGACCCTAAAAAAGAAATCTTTGAGGGTCAAGACTGGGTTTTAGGGTCAGGGTTAGAATTAGGTTTTGGTTTGGGTTAGGGTACGGGGTTTAGGGACTGTATTATGTCAATGAGTGTCTTCACAAGGTGCAAATGTGTGTGTGGAGAAATTATCAGCAGCTTTGAAAGTTCTTGTTAAACTAACTCACCCATTATCAGACACACACAAGTAACACACACCTATTGCGTCTGAGCTTTTTGGTTGTAGAGACCAGGGGTCGGCAACCTTAAACACTCAAAGAGCCATTTGGACTCGTTTCCCACAGAAAGAACACATAACTTACATTATTTTTTAAATCAAATTCTGGACGATGATTTGTTTTGGAAAGTGACCGGATGCTCTCCGTCACATCTGTCTATGACTCACTCTTGGCACATGTCAAGATGCCTGCCTCGGTCACACGTGTTACCTGTTGTCAACCTCTGGTCCCTAACCGTGCTACGGGGCAGCTGGCGCTTTCTGCGGTAACAAACAGCTCAGGTAAATAGGAAGACAAACCTTCAGCAGCAGCAAAGAACATTCAGAGTATGGCATATTGTTATCAGAATACAGTATATACAGTCTAAAAAATATATATATATATCACACATGTACATAGTCATAGAACCAATTGCGCCATGGGTCATTTGTATTGCAACGACTTTAAAAAACGGTTTTAAAGTGACTAATAGCGATGATGTTCACAGGGAGCTGGTCTGATTGTAAAGTCTGACAGCAGCAGGGAGAAAAGACCTTCAGTGTCGCTCCTTCAGACATTTAGGGTGTAACAGTCTGTCAGAGAAGGAGCTGCGTCGTACAGAGAGTGGGGTTCATTCCCAGTTCGGATGATAGCTTGGCCACCACCCTCCTGTTTCCAGGGGCGTCCCCAAAACTGAGCTTGTATTGTGACATCCCTAGTACATATATCGTTTTTTACATCTTGCTACTATGTTAGAACTGACTTTTTTATTTGTCTGTTGCTTTAGAAATGGAACAGAACAAAGACGCACAAACCTCATGTTTGTCAGCAATGTGGCAAAGCCTGGCGAACACCATCAGCACTGAAGATTCATCAGACAGTTCACACTGGAGAGAAACCCTACTCATGTGATCAGTGTGGAAAAATTTACGGTTATTTTAGGTCTCTAGAACTGCACCAAGGTGTTCACACTGGTGAAAAGCCTTATTGGTGTGATCAGTGTGGAAAACGTTTCACTCATACCAACACTCTTGAGAAATCACCTGCGTGTTCACACTGGAGAGAAACCTTACAAGTGTGATCAATGTGGAAAAACCGTCACTGACATCAGCGGCCTACAAATGCACCAGCGCATTCACACTGGAGAGAAACCTTATCGGTGTGATCAGTGTGGAAAAACGTTCACTCAGAGCAGCAGTTTAAAAAAGCATCAGCTTGTTCACACTGGAGAGAATTCCTAATCATGTGACCAGATCTGTGGATTATAGTCGAGTGAAACAGAAAGTCCAACAACACTGTAGTTAAATGTAGTAGTTGATTCCTTTAAAGCGTGTGGAGTTTTTCAAACTGGAGCTAAAGTTGAATATCAGCTGAATCCAGTCGAGTGTGAATGACACTGAATTGTATCTTAGTTTTACTACTGAATCACGTGTTTGATGAATTCACTGAGAAATCGATTTGAACACATTCCTAATAAAAGAGCTTTAGCTCCAGGCAGAGAAGAACAGCCTGTATCACCACACTGAGCTTCCTCCACTGTTTCACATCCTGACACATTTGGAATTTTCAGCTTTGTTTCTCCTTCAATGAATGTTGCTTTTTTTTATATTTAGATCAAACAATCTTCACTGTCTTTGTGTGTTGAATAGAAGTCACAAATTATTGACATTAATATCAATAAAAGTCAAACGTGTCTTGGTCAAAAAAAAGAAAAACCCTGTGTTGTGATTTATTCCTGTATGTAGATCTACACGTTCACACTTTTATAAATACAGACACCAACATGTATAAAGTATGTCACACACTAACTTTACTCATGGATCTATAAATGGATCCATCTCTTTATTTATGTCCATTGATAACCTGTTTATCCTCCAATAAACAGGTTGACTTTGAATTTCATCATTTCAGTCCCATTGCAGAGTAAACTGCTGCTTCTTCAATGGTTTATTAGTTTATCGATCAGTTTTTTATTTAACATCATGTCTGGTTCTGTCTCTTCACTCTACAGAGGTGTTCAGCAGCTGATTTACGATGAGGTCAGTGTCACATTTTACTTTTATCGTAATTTTCTATATCATTTTACCATAATCCAGTCTGTGTGACATCCTGTGTTTGATAGAATCCATATTCTACATGTTCACATAGATTCATTCAGGTTCGTGTTTCTGTTGAAGCTCAAATGAAAGAATCAGCAAAGAAGAAGCAGAAGCCTGATTATTTTCTACCTCCTCAGAAACGTCACTAGAGACGACGTGTCTGATTTCATGGGGTTTAGTTCAACAGAACTGAGCCATTTGTTTGTGACAATCATTGATCTGTTCTACTGTGAGAAACAGGAGCTGTAACACAAAGCTCAACAGAAACATGGACGTAAATATGTTCATCTACAGTTATGATGTCATCAACAGAACTAATGTGCAGAGTCAGTTTGTTTTCAGAAGATCTGAAGGAACCAAAAAAGACAAAGTCAAATCCAGGTGGAGGTGGATGAGTGGAGGAGTGTCCGTGTGTCTGCAGAGACTGTGGAGAAGGACAGAGCAGCAGCACAACAGTCCAGATCCACTGCTGGTCCGAGCGGATGAAGACTGTCAAAGTTCTCTGTTCGTGGTTTCACATGTCAGTCCGAAAACAAAGGGAGGAAATCCAGCGTCACAGTGACGTAGTGACAGGTGAAAATCCTTCATCAAATATGAAACTCAGCGTTAGCTTGAACATTGTCCTTGTTCAGTGGACAGACCGTGGACAGCAGACAGCTGTAGTTGGCTAAGATTGGAAGTGACGTCACACAAACGACTTGTCTGTGATGGACGTGAAACGGCCTTGGTGTCGTCACTCCATCATTTTTATATGGTAGGTCTGTGGAACCAGAGCGGGTCACACCAGGGACACTTGTTTGTCACAGAGGACACGTTTGATCAGTCCAGGATCTGCTCAGGATCCTCCTCACGTCACCATGAGCACAGCTGAAGCTGAGAGATTCTCCTTCACCTGGAGACAAACTCACTGGAGACACGGACCATGTTGTCTCTGGGACAGAGACCAGTGACTGAGACTGACCTTAAGCAGGAAGTCCCCGAGGGATTTGAAGACCAGAAGGAGACAAAGTTCCAGTTCTGTTACTGGGTCGTGTTCGGCAACGTCACAGTGAGTCCATCAGTTTTTACCTCTGGTTGTTGTTCTGTTTAGTTATAACAAAAAAACTGAAAGTTGTACAAGATATGACATTGATTTATCAAGTCAGCAAGTGTTTGGTGGCTGTTTGATTTATTTTCATTTAATTCAGGACTTAAAATATTAACGTTTTCTTAATGTGTCATGTACAGTAACAAAGTGTAAACAGAGAGAGGAGATGTGCCAGTAAAATAGATCTGGTTAGGGAACAGATGGGCTGATGTGCCCCAAAATTTTTGGGCGCCGTTTAATATATGTCATAATTAATTTTATGGAATGTGCGTAACTGTAATTAATATCTGCAGCATCACACCGAGCTCCGAACCTAGAACAAAAGAAGGAGCCCGGATACAGGCAGAGATCTAGAAGGTGGAGAGTTTGCATGTTCCCCTTTTAAGAAAACTTGTGTCACGAGGAGGATCGACTGAAAGCGAAAGAGTTCAGAAAACGTGACGTCTGAAACACAGTGAGTGTTAATCCAACATTCTTCTTATTATTATGATGATTATTATGATTATTATTGTGTTAGTGTCAAAGTGTGTGAGTCCGTTTGTCCCTGTGGACAGTAGAGGACACAACACACACTGTCTACTGCTGTTTGTCTGATGAGAGACAAACTGAGGAAGGAACACGGCGTGTAGAACTTGATGTTCTCAAAGTTTTATTACTTCAACAGTTTATTTATCTGTGAACACAAAGTCCTAATTGGCTGAATAATAAAAATCACAACAACATTTAACCCAATAAATCGAAGAACGATTTCAGTAAAACTGTCAGTCGGGTTTTATTACTGTGTGTGTTTCACTTCCTGTTTGTTCTGTTTTATGTCTCAGACTGACGATGAAGAAAGACGGAGACAGAGCAAAGTCTGTAGGATCCAGTCATCTGTCTATGAAGAGTGACCGGTCCAAAAATAATCCTCCAGGCTTCAGTTCTGAACCTGGACCCTCAGACACAAAGTAAGTTTGTTGTAATTGTTTAGAAATCCTTATTGATCCCCAGACAGGAAACAAAGAGAAAACAGATCAAACTAAAAGCTGCTCGTACATACAGATATTAATCAACAGTCAGTACAGAAGAACGTGTGAATGTGATAAAACGGCCTCAAGACTAAGAATTAAATCCCCTGGATGTAGAACAGTGACAGAACCGTGGACCGCTGCTCAGTGTCGCTCCCTGATTAGTGAGAGTGAGAGCTCAGCACTGCAGGACGGAAAGAAGTCTGTCCGGATCCTAATGTGGACCGGATCTGGTTCTTCGTGTTCTTAGCGGCAGTTAAGATGGTTGTGCGTAAGAACTTCTGTAAGTACTAATCACGTCAGTGTTGTTTTACATGTTCCCTCGTTAATGGAAAGAATTTTTTACTGTGTGATGCCGGTAAAATAGGATCATTCATTGATCGGCTTCGAGGTTGGTTTAGTTGAATAGTTGAGTTGCTGTACGTCAGCCTAGTTAACAGTGTGTTAAACAAATGGACTCAGGCACAGCCAGTTCTTCTGTAAGTTGGGACTGTGATGGAACACGGATGAAGCCGTGTGACATTTGTGGTGGGATAATTCAATATTATATCACTTGTATTATGTTTACAGTATTCACATTTGACCCGCTCATCTGTTAAGTTTACATGTGGTGGTGAAATAAAGAGACACCTGATAGATCGTTGGCCGTCCTCTCGTCTCTAACTGGACAACTGCAGCGAGTCAGATACCTGGCCCAGCTTGTGCACTATTGGGAGACAACCAGTTTTTTAGAATGGTTCCAGAGATTCTCCTACATTAGTACAGGCCAAAAACAGTTGAAAATCAGCTGATGTTACATTCAGGACCAATTGATTCCAAGTCCTTGTTGTTCTTACTAGAACCATATCCACCGTGGAAATATTCAGATTCATAGAACATATTCACATAGCGAAGACACGTTTGTCACTTTGTAACAAAACACCTGAAGATGTAAAAACCTAAACACAGATACGTCGCAGGCTGCACACAGCTAACAGGAAGTGAATCCACTTGAATGGAAAAGATCAAAAACATAGATCAGCGGCTTTCGGCTTTTCCCTTTTCAAAGTCACCACAGTGGAATGATCCATCCAACACACAAAAATAGTGTTTAGTATGTAACACCTTCGCAATACAGCTAATATTTGTTATGAAAACTATATATGAATACATTAAATGAAAACTGCTGCTCGTCTCAAACTTAAACTTATAAATTACCCAGAAACTAATTGTGTATACAGGTTAACTGATAACATGTTTTATTTCGGGGTTCCCATGATAATAAATGGCTTTATTTTTGGCTACCACTTATTGATTTTGCAGATCACTTTGATGATCATCAAATTAGAATGAAAAAGATAAACAGAAACATTGAATAGAAAAGAATCAGTAAGTGATCATCACAAACACTGAACTGCCGTTTAAATCAAATGTGAACAAAAACCTGTTTGTGTTTGCAGAGGTCAGGACCACAGACAGAGAGCAGAGTCTGCAGGATCCAGCCGTCTGTCTATGAAGAGTGACCTGTCCAAAGATAAACCTCCAGGCTTCAGTCCTGAACCTGGACCCTCAGACACAAAGTAAGAAAGAGTTTCTACTGTAAAGTAGCAGAAATCGACTTCACTGAAAACTGAGTTTTCTTTTCCAGAAACAGATGATTTTAACTCTGATTCAGCGACTGTAGTAACTTGAAGTGAAGCTGCTCTGAAGCTCCCGTCAGTCAAACTGACATATTGATGTACAGACAAAATCCTGGTTAGAGAGCATCGTTCTGTGAAGTGCAGCAGCATGTGGTTATGACACGCCTGCTTCAAATCTGCTTCCATGAGACAGTCTCTAAAGTTGTCACATACTCAGAAATCAGACAGGCGTTCACTGTTCCTCAGGTTTGCCTTCCATGTCCGGCTGGGTGCTTCTTTCTCCTGCCTATTTGTTCCAGTGCGCAGAGTTCAAAGTTGAACTTTGTCGACCTTTTTCGCGCTGCTGTCGCTCGGTTCAACCCATTGGATTTAACGACTTTCAGAGTTGTTGCGTTCGATCTGAGCATTAGTCATTACACAGGCCTTCAGAAAAACACTATATCTATGAAAACAGAAGATAAACATATTAAATTAAAACCTTTCTGACTTCCACTTTTGAGCAGAACCACCTACAGCTCAATGTGGGAAAGACACAGGAACCGGTTGTGGATCTGAGGAGGACCAAGGCGATGGTGGCTCCAGTTTCTCTTCAGGGTCACAGTGCGGATGTTGTGGAGGATTATAAATATCTGGGAGTGTGTACTGACAATAAATTGGACTGAAGCCCTCTACGAGAAGGGCCGCTGACATTGTGGGGATGGAGCTGGACACTTGAACAGCAGTGTCCAGCAGAGAGACGCTGTCCAAGCTGTGAGGGACAATGGAGAATGTCTCCTGTCCTCTGCACCACATGCTGCTGAAGCAGGACTCAGACTATCACAGTGTAATACTGAGGACCATCAGTCTTTATGACTCCTCCCTCTGAGAGCAGATACTCTGATTCATAACCAAATGGGTTATTGATCTGTAAATGTGTAAATTTTAACTTTTTATTTTTGACTGATTTTATTTTTATAGGTCAAGTTTCTTACGCACATTTTCCTGCTCCTGCATGAAGCATCTGGGACAAAAGCAATTTCCCCTCAGGGATTAATAAATTATTTCTTATTCAGATTTTTTATTATATTTTTTGTATTTTCCCTTAATCCAGAGTTGCATGATGACACACTTTTGCACTTATGCACACGTGTGTTTTATTTTGCTCAGTCCTTGTGTGACTGAGAAAACCTATAGGCCTTCAGCTGGAGGGTATTATTGACTTTCTAAATATTGATAAAATGTTTATTCTTCCCCATAAAAAATAGTTTCCATTTGTCCACAAAACCTGTGCTCCTCAGTTCACCAGCTTCTTTGTTCTTTTCTACTTTCCTTTGAAAAGCTGCTGTTGGACAGTTGATTGGGTCAAACTAACTGTCTCTGATAGATTTCTGCTTTTCAAACCTCATTATTCTAGACGTGTGTGGTCACCTGTTTATTTCTAAACCACAACTCTCAAATGATGCACAGATGTGAGAGACATTTTGTAGCTAAAAGTCCAGTTTGAATGGGCTGATTACCAAGCAGTTGTCAAAAAGTTTGCATCAACTGTCAGTGTTCAGCCAAGTCAGTGCATCTGCTTAAATAAAATTCATCTTCTTAGAGTGAATTTGTATTTCACCTCCACAGAAATAAGAAGACGACTCGTGTGTCTGTGGAAGAGCAGCTGTCCTGCTGTGCTGTGTGTCAGGACGTCCTGAAGGATCCCGTCTCTACCAGCTGTGGACACTGGTTCTGCAGAATGTGTGTCACCTCATACTGGGACCAGTCTGGTTCATCAGGAGACTCCTCCTGTCCCCAGTGTGGACAAAGATCCAGACTGCAGACAGACACTCAGACCAGAACTGTACAAAGTAAGATTGTAAAATTATTTTCTGCATGAAAATAATCAAGAGAATTTCAGATTCTGTTTCTTCAGTCTCACACAGTTTCTGATCTTTCAGCAGATGTTGGTCTGCAGCAGGTTTTAGATGAACAGAGGATCAGTCTGAGGATGAGATGTGAATGTGTGACTGAAGGAAGTGATGACACAGGAAGTGGAACCCTCCTCAACAGGATCTACACTGAGCTCTACATCACAGAGGGACAGAGTGAAGAGGTTAATACCCAAAATGAGGTGATGCAGCATGAGACAGTTTCCAAGATGAAGACCCTCCGTGACGCTCCAATCAAGGTCCACGACATCTTTAAAGCCTCACCTGACCAACAGAGACACATTAGAGTGGTTCTGACCAACGGCGTCGCTGGTGTTGGAAAAACCTTCTCGGTGCAGAAGTTCAGTCTGGACTGGGCAGAGGGCTTGGAAAACCAAGATGTCGATGTGCTGGTTGTGCTTTCGTTCAGGGAGCTGAACTTGATCCGAGATGAGCAGTACAGTCTTCTCACGCTGCTCTATGTTTTCCATCCAACATTACAGAAGGTCACAGCAGAGCAGCTGGCTGTCTGTAAACTTTTGTTCATCTTTGACGGCCTGGATGAAAGCAGACTTCCACTGGATTTCAACAACAGTGAGCTTGTGTCTGATGTCACACACAAGGCGTCGGTGGACGTGCTGTTGACAAACCTCATAAAGGGGAATCTGCTTCCCTCTGCTCTGGTCTGGATAACTTCCAGACCTGCGGCAGCCAATCAGATCCCTCCTACATGTGTGGACAGGGTAACAGAAGTACGAGGCTTCACTGACGTCCAGAAGGACGAATACTTCAGGAGGAGGTTCAGTGATGAAGAGCTGTCCAGCAGAATCCTGTCCCACATCAAGACGTCTAGGAGCCTCCACATCATGTGTCACATCCCAGTCTTCTGCTGGATCTCTGCTACAGTTCTGGAGCACATGCTGACTACAGAGCAGAGAGGAGAGCTGCCCAAAACCCTGACTGACATGTATTCACACTTTCTGCTGGTTCAGACCAAGAGGAAGAAGAAGAAGTACGACGAGGGACATGAGAAAAAGAAGAGAAAAAGTGAAACGATTAACAAGAACAAAAATTCACAGAAGCTGACGGAGGCTGACAGGAAAGTTCTTGTGAAGCTGGGGAGGCTGGCGTTTGAACATCTGGAGAAAGGAAACATCATGTTCTACCAAGAAGACCTGGAGCAGGTTGGTCTTGATGTCACAGAGGCCTTGGTGTATTCAGGAGTTTGTACAGAGATCTTCAAAAGAGAGAGTGTGATCTTCCAGAAAACAGTCTACTGCTTTGTTCATCTGAGCATTCAGGAGTTTCTGGCTGCAGTTTATTTCTTCCACTGTTACACCAACAGGAAGAGAAAGGTACTGGAGGATTTACTGAAATGCCACCATCACAAGAATATTTTCAAGAAGATGTATTTTAAATATTGTCATAGTCACCGATCATTGGTTGACTTTCTGAAGAAATCCATGGAGAAATCCCTCGAAAGTCAAAATGGCCACCTGGACCTTTTGTTCGCTTCCTTCATGGTCTTTCGCTGGAGTCCAACCAGAGACTTTTAGGAGGTCTGCTGGGTCAGACAGAGAACAGTCCAGAAATCATCCAGAGAGTCATCAACAACCTGAAAGAGATGAACAGTGATAAAATCTCTCCTGACAGAAGCATCAACATCTTCCACTGTCTGATGGAGATGAAGGACCAGTCAGTCCATCAGGAGATCCAAGAGTTCCTGAAGTCAGAGAACAGATCAGAGAAGAAACTCTCTGAGATCCACTGCTCAGCTCTGGCCTACATGCTGCAGATGTCAGAGGAGGTTCTGGATGAGTTGGATCTGATGATGTTCAACACATCAGAGGAGGGACGACTGAGACTGATCCCAGCTGTGAGGAACTGCAGAAAGTTTCGGTAAATACAAAAATTATCATTAACATTATCAGCATAAAGCAGCAATACTATTCTGATATACTCAGTAAACACTGATAAGGTGCCGGACAGGGGTCAGTATGGTAAAAGCTTAATGCTGGCCATGATCAAGGTGTCTAAACACTTAGTCCATCAAAGCTTGTTGCACTTGAGGCTGTGTAGCTGCACTCAAGTCAGAGTGTCTATGCTGACCCTTGTCCACCACAACAATAAAACCATTAGGACGTGGTTGATTGATGATTCATGTTTTGTGCATTTTACTGCATTGTAAATTTGATTTGGATTTTTATGGTGTCTTTTCTAACCAATGTACACACAACAACAATTACAATAGTCACAAAGGAAAGTGGAAATAATAAAATACGGGTGAGGACAGTGAATGTGCTTTTGTAACGCGGGGAAACTATTTTATGAATTTTTTTCAGCAATAACAATTTTTCAACAGTTGTAGGACATTATGTACCATATTTAAAATAGTGCACCAAATCACAAACCACTTACTGAACCAGGCATGTGGTGCACGACCCCACGAGTTGTGAAACATCATCACATACGTCATTAAAACAAAACATTAAAACTGTGATACATGCTTCGCAAAATATCTCCTGGATTACCCAATACACGATCCAAAGCCTCAGCACAGTACGACTCGTCACCCCCTGCCAACATGATCTGATTCTGGATAAGCAAAGAATGATGAACAGACATGAATGTGTGTATGAATGTTGTGCTGACATTTGATGATGTGTGTTGAAGGCTGATATTATGATGATCCACAATAACACAAGGACAAAGTCACTCTGCTCATTTTAGAGAAAACACCATTGATTAGCACATATCTGATTATTACTAATGATTTGACCCACATCTGTGATTCTTTATTCAGATTGAGGTGGTGCAGTTTGTCAGAGATCAGCTGTGATTCTCTGGGCTCAGCTCTGAAGTCCAACCCCTCCCATCTGACAGAACTGGACCTGAGTGACAACAACCTGCAGGATCCAGCAGTGAAGCAGCTGTGTGGTTTCCTGGAGAGTCCAGACTGTCGACTGGAGACTCTGAGGTCAGTTCACTCACTGATACTGTTGGAGATTTTAGATCATTAATACAGAACTATTGTTAATTAATGAAATTTTAAAACGTTCTTTTTTTATTTTGTTACCAGAAATATTTTTTTTTATGATTTGTGATGAAAATGAAAGCTTTAGAACTCAAACAATCAAGTTTCTCACTAATGTTTCTCTATAAACATAGGAAATGTTTAGTTAGTTGTGAGATTAAACATTTTTTTATGACAACAATCAGAAAATCAATGTAATGAATATTTATTAAGTTCAAGATTTACCAATAATGAAATTCTGGGCAAATATTGGTGTTTTTGTCTTTTATTTATATAATATTTAAATACAGAAATGTGCATTATCATTTATAACACTAATGAAATGTGAGCAGCATGTTGTGAATCAGTGCTGACATGAATGTGTGTATGAATGTTGTGCTGACATTTGGATGATGTGTGTCGAAGGCTGATATTATGATGATCCACAATAACACAAGGACAAAGTCACTCTGCTCATTTTAGACAAAACACCATTGATTAGCACATATCTGATTATTACTAATGATTTGATCCACATCTGTGATTCTTTATTCAGATTGAGTCGCTGCAGTTTGTCAGAGATCAGCTGTGATTCTCTGGTCTCAGCTCTGAAGTCCAACCCCTCCCATCTGACAGAACTGGACCTGAGAGGAAACAACCTGCGGAATTCAGCAGTGAAGCTTCTGTCTGATCTTGTGGAGAGTCCAGACTGTCGACTGGAGACTCTGAGGTCAGTAGAGGGTTGGAGTCAGTCCATGCTGCTTTCAGCAGTGTTGTACTAAACCCAGTTAGTGTCAGAGCAAAGATCCAGTATTTCCTGTAAAGCTCCAACCTTCTCAGTGAAGCTGTGAGAGGAGAATGGGGACAGGCTTCAGGATTGGACAGAAAGACAGAGACAGAAGCTTATTGTGATCGTTTGTGAGTTGATGTGAAGACAACCGTTATTGTGTCTCTTCTTTTCTCAACAGATGGATTTGATGATCTTTGTAAAGATGAAAAGAAGCAGGACAGTGTGTGTGCAGAGAGTCTCTGACTGGACCATGTTACTGGGAGCTCGAGTGAAGAGCAGAGCTTCATCCAGCAGTGACTGACAGAGGAACCAGAAGAAGTGGAGATGAACAGCTCCAATGTCCAGTCCACCATGGTCCCTGTGTGTCCCTCTGGATCTGACAGAGGACCAGCAGTGGATCTGGACTGTTGTGCTGCTGCTCTGTCCTTCTCCACAGTCTCTGCAGACACACGGACACTCCTCCACTCATCCACCTCCACCTGGATTTGACTTTGTCTTTTTTGGTTCCTTCAGATCTTCTGAAAACAAACTGACTCTGCACATTAGTTCTGTTGGTGACATCATAACTGTACTTTTTTTTTTTTTACCAACAATAAAGACTCACATATATATATATATTTTTACTTTCTTAATTTTCCCAAAGAACTTTTTTCCCCAACAGTCTAAACTTGTAGCACCAGAACTTAGAGCTAATTCAGGTTCACTGAGCAGCTCCAACTACAAGCTTTATCAAAGAGGAAGGTTTGGAGCCTCGTCTTAAAAGTAGAGAGGGTGTCTGCTTCAAGAATCTGGACTGACCTTTACAATAATTTCACAGTTTTCATGTTGAAACTGTCAGAAAGGTGTTAACTCTGCTCTGTGTTTGTCACTGAGGTCAAAGTGGGACGGTGGAGTCGTACTGGAGAGAATTAGAAGAAAAAGAAGAAGAAGCTGCGTTAAATCCTGCTCAAGGGCCATGATGGCATCATCACATCTGTTTCTTCATAATTTAGTCTTTGGCCTTAATATTGGTTTTTATGTGTTTGTGAGCAGTTTGTAAGTGGTCACTGATATCGTTTATAAGAAGTTACTCATTACTGCTCTTTCCATGTTATTCATATATATAATAATCTTGTGAAAACAAACTGACTCTGCACATTTCACATCACACAGTTCTGTTGATGACAACATAACTGTAGATAAACATATTTACGTTCATATTTCTGTTTAGGTTTGTGTTACAGCTTCACCCTGTGGATTGATGGAGTGATGCATGTGAAATGTTTCCTCTCTCTGAACTTCTGCTTATTACAGAGAATAAGTGAAAACCCCATGAAGTCAAACATTCGATCATCGTGTCTTCTATAGTGGAAATATGAGGGTTTATAAAATAATCAGAGTTTAAATCAGTAAAAATATTTACTGAACGAAGCAGCTGGGATCAGAAAGAGAAGTGATGAAATCCTCTGGTGGTGATTTTAAAGGTAAAATACTTCAGTTTCTGACCAACAACCAACTTCCTGTTTAGCTTCTGTCATGTAAAATCAACTTCAGAGTCTAGTCGGTTTATTAAAGAGTTTCCAGACAAACACAAGCAGATCTCAGCTTCACCGTTCATGACCTGTGAGGATTTGTACTGTGACTGCAGCCTCCATGTTGTCACAGAAATAATAAAACATAAATTCATGTGCTGCAGACAGAGTATAGAGCTGTTCACTGATACTGAATGGTGACACATCACTTCAGACACACGACAGGAAACAGCAAAACTTCACCTCTGCTAAGACTGAACCACTTTATCTACGTGTTCATGTCTTTACGTTCAGCAGAGGAAGAGATTTAAAAAGGACGACAACAAGAAATGGGCCTAAATATGTGAATGATCACAAAGAACGAGAGTCTCAAATTTGAAATATGAATGAAGACTTTGCACTAAAATATTTCTCATACTCTGAATCATGGGGTCAAACTTTGAAACATATGCTTCATGTATATTTCTAACAGGTGTGTATCTGTAGATACACGAGGTCAAATAAATCCTCCCAGTATCTGTTGATGTAAAACCAACGTTTTCTTGTCGACCAACAGGATTTAAGTTCTGTGAATAAAACTCTAAGTATTTAATGACAGTTATGTTCAAGACACAGACACAGTGAAGATGTTTAAATCTGAGCTCTTTTATTAAAAAATGAAAATGAAAAACAGAAGGAGCTGTAATCGGTGCCACCTGTTGATCTCCCTGCTGTCGGCCCATTGGTTGGAAGCAGAGCACATAAAGGTGTCAGGTGTGTTTTGTGTGGAGCTGGTACTTTGGTTCGGAGGTCAGAGGGAACGCTGGCCTTGTTCTGGACCAAGTCAGACTTCAGTGCTTGGTCAGGAATTGAATGGTGAAGATGTTTTAATTGGGTTAATGTGGTTTTAATGGTTTTCCTTGATCCCACATTGTGGCCTGCAGCATTTTAGGGGGGCACGTATTGAAGGTTTAAGCCTCCTGTGCATGAGGGAGACTGAGGCAGCAGCTACAGGCTTTGTTTTATTATGGACACATGATTTTTTAAGTGATTAGATTAAAGTTTTTAGTGTAAAAATCGGATGTTTCTCCTGGTGCTGCAGTAGTTTCTGGAGCAGTTGCAGCACTGTTTCCTGCTGTCCTCGTGTTGGTTTTACACCGGCCTGTCATGTGGGACCCAGCTGTACTTTTAGTGGCTCAGATGTTTGAGTGTCAGGCTCCTTGAAGGATTACGACTGATTTTTGCGACAGTCCAGCTACGGTAGAAACACACCTGCAGGAGGAAACGTGGGCTCAGGTAGTCGACTGGGTCAGAGCGAGTCTCCTGAAGTCGTTGCTGCACTTGTTTCACTCCTTCCCTTCATGTGATCGACTTACGTTTCCTTCTACCAGGTGAGACTAGAATCAAAAGCTGTATGACGTCACCTGTATTATGGGGACGAAATATTAGAGAATGTCGACTTCCGAGGGACGTAGTTTGCTGCGCTCACCTGCTGGGACAGATGGACGGCCTGTTCAGTGGGAGGCTCTGAGTCCTCTAACCAAACTCTACACATTTATTTTATTTCTTATTATTTTAGCTGGCCAGCTATAAATGACTCTTAAAGGACCTTTTCTGGATTTTTTTACAATAACTATTTCCTCTCACCTGTTGAATCCAGGACTGTCTCCGTTTGCTTTGATTCCAGGAGAGAAAACAATCTGCAAGTCTTTATATATTTACTTCAGGTTGACATTGTCTCATTCAGAGATGCTTTGCTTTTTCTAAGGTTAAATGTTTGTCTGGATTAGATTCCAACATGTGTTTAGCATTTTGAGGACAAATGTAGTTTCATACCAAGGGTAAATCTGGTTTCAGTTTCCTTTGAGGTCTGCATTCCTTCTAACATCGCTCACTTCGGTGTTTACGGGTCAAGAGTTTCTTCAGTGAGGATGAGAAAAAGGAGGCTCCAGTCCAGAAATTGTATTATTCTGGATTAAGGCAGTAAACTGCTGCCAGACTAAATAAATGTCCCTGGATTTGTGACCGTGTCTGTTTGATTTTTAGGACACATAGTGTTAGTTACACATGGGCTGTGGACAAAGATCTGGGAGCTTGTCTTGTGAGGGCGGACTAACATTTTTTTTCTTTTTTTTTCTTGTTTTTGTGTTCTGTCATTTCTGTCATAACCCGTTGCGGGAATCAAAAGCCTCAATTCTCCCCCGTGATTAACATAACTTTTTTGGTTGTTCACGAGTGTTTAACACAGTGTGTGCGGTGGGTTTAATAATTTGTATCTCATGTAATATAAATAAATATTGAGTTTATGTTTGGCGTTAGTGATTCATTTAGTGTCTGGGATTGTGGTTTCGGACGCTACAGAGCTCAGTGTGTGAACTTCCTCCCTCTCACCTGTGTTCTTCTCTGTCCAGACCCTGCCTGCGTTTACTACCCTGACGATTCCGAGTGTCTCTCCTCCTCTCCTGTGTCCTTTCTAGCTTTTAAAAACTGAGACGTGCTGCTGTGTTTCAGATCCTCTGGTGGTTTAAATGTGCTGCTGGAAGCTTCGTCAGCAGGACGTACGGACATGACCATCGTCTGCACAATGGTTTGGGTGACAAGACAGCACATTGTCAGAATTTGTTCTTTGGACCCAGAAATATGAGAGACAAGAGTCGAATGAAAGAAGTTTATTGAATAAATGAACGGGTTGACGGGTGGGGAGTGGATGGAGAGGAGGCGAGTCACGAGGTAGAGACCCGACAAGGTAAGTGAACAAACGGTGGATGTGCAGGCTGGTTACCAGGAGGACGGGGTTACGCCCCTGGTCTAGGGGAACCAAGGCATAACACAATGTGTCCCCCACTCTTCCCATTCCCAAGAGAAACCAGTGACCAAATATTTCACATTTAAACGACAGCAATTTATTACCTTCGGATGTGAGCAAAGCCCAAAACAACAAACCCTCTAACAGAACCCTACCTTACCTTTTCAACTCATAAAAATACGAACATAAAGACATGACATCTGACCTGAACTCAGAACCAAAAACAGGAGAAAAGGTTAGAAAATAAACGGGCTTCTCACTCCTACTATTAATATCCAGTTCTCAATATTTACATATTTACAAAGTTATTTACACACACAACTAACAACAATATTAGACCAGTAACCGACTGCTGGGTTGGTTGGAGTGACAGATGGTGGAGAGAGAGACGGCTGCCGACATCTGGTGTATGTGAAGTCTCCAGTGTCCTCTTGTCCAATCGGTGTAGACAATTAGTTCAAATGGGCCAATCCAGAGACATCACCTGTAGCCGATCCCTCAGACACACCCACACAAAGCACGAGGAGGAGGAGGAGAGATACACAACAAAACAATCTGACAACAATTCAATGACAAAGAATGACCCTGGTCATAACAGCGGCTTGAATATGGCTTGAGGGAGGCAGGTTACCAGGAGGACTGGATCGTAGATGAGGGACAGACGGACAGACATGAAATCCGGTGTGGACGGCTGCAGGGCCGTCATGTGGAAAGACGATCTGGCAGAGAGCTGTGGTGAAACCCAAGTATAAGTAGACAGAGGAGAACAGGTGAAACCAACTGAGGTCAGTTATAGGAGGTGAATTTGGCCGAGCAACAGTAGAACTGGGACAGGATGTGGAGAAAAAAGGTAACAAAATAAAAGTCCAAAAGAGGAAGTGGAACTGAGGAACTGATTCCTGACAGACATAAAGACTCTGTGTCTTTAGTATTTGTGGGTGTGACTCTTCAACAGACTTGATCATCAGGATCCCTGAGTCCAGAGTTCAGTCACATTAATCATTTACCTCAGACTGACTGAAATCCAGGAGAAGGAAGAGAATGACAGAGCAGAGTCCAGCAGTCCACGAAGCCTCATTGGTCTGGAGAAAAACCTTCAAACAAACAAGAACTTCTACTAACTCATTTTAATAAGCGTTGTCATTTTCATGTTGTTCATGTATTTTCACATTAACGTTGTTGTATTTGCAAAGTAGAGACAGAGTAAATGTGAGAACAGAGAGACTGAGTGAAAGTAGGAGATCACAAACTGATCTGATCTTACAGTCAGCAGGTTCATTGGGCTTTACATATTTTATGTTGTATATATTTTCTGCTCAGTGACACAATGACAGAATAAACGTTTAGACACATCATGGTAATTTTGTCGAGAGAGGTCAAAGATCAATAAGTATTTAAGATTTTGGTCCTTTCGAAACTTAAAATCACATTTTTATTCATGAAAGAATAACTTTTGAGAAAATGATGATGATTTATGTGAACAGGATTTTACATTTACTGATGTTAAACTTAAAATCTACACGGGCCTTTAGGTCAGAGTCTTATTACTGAACATCTGTTGGTAGCAGCAGTGGTGGAGATCATCACCTGAAAGTAAAGTTCCACTTAGGACAAAGTCCAGAAGTAATGAATCAAACTTTTTATGAGACGTAATAAAACTTTGCTCCCTGACTGATATGATAATACAGTTTATTGCAGTTTGTTACAGTTTATCAAACTCATTTTGTTTTCACCCTGAACTGAGATCATCATTTTCTTCTTATTCTTGAACAAAGTATTTCTTCCTTTGTTCATTTGAACGTTTCCTGTCGTCTTTACAAAGACAGAACAAACTCTGAGATCAACAGAGCTCTTTAATCTCTGCTCTCAGTTATAAAACCATTTAAAGTATTTTAAATCATTTTAAATATCTGTGTGTTCAGTAGAACTTTGTCTAACACAGGAGAACCAACAGTTCAGTGTGTAACTGAAGAAGCGTTTAAAGCCGCTGTGACTGTACAGAGAACTTGTCTGGATGTGGAGATGGTAAGAGAACACAGACAAGCTGCTCCACAGAAAAACTGAATCTGTCAATTGCTCCACGGTGTCGTTTGTATTTTTGTATATTTGAATATTGCAGAACATCAGGCGTTTGTGATCATAGTGCTAATCAATTCTGTCAGCACTTAGTTCACGTTAGAGAAATGTTATTCTCCAGTTTACAAGAGAACAATTTACAGTCCTTTTACACACATTTTGTTAATTAACCTTTAACCAAAGTGTTTTTTTTACCTAAACACAAGAATCGAAAGTTAAACTCAGATTTGTGATGTGACAGTTTTGCTTCGTACAACATCGACCTAAACCGCCTCTTTCATGTCGAGGGTTTTGTTTTACTGACGCTTCATCAGGCGACTAAAGACCTTTAAACTCACTTTATTAAACTGACATATTTAACCAACATCAGCCCATTTCATCATCAGATGAACATGAAAAGAGTTTTAACGGGTTTAAGAGAAGCAGTGACGTGTGAGGCTCTTCAGACTGTAACTAATTTGTTTTTTAGCTTTTGATGATCAGGCTCCTGCTTGTTTGTGATTTGCTGCCTGATCATCTGCAGCATCTGAAGTGGCCACAGCTGCTTTCACTGCGTTACGCACAATATTTCTGGACTTTAAGTGGATCCGTTTCCGTGTAATACTGAAATTCTGGATTCCACAGTACTGCACGTCCTAATATTAGTAAAATTCTATTCAAATAATCATTTTAAAAGGTGAACTTTTACTTGAGGCACATTTTTTCTTACAAACAAACAAATTGCTTTAGCACAATGCCGAGTAAATCAATGAGCCTCAAATTAAGTGAAAGTGAAACTCAGCAAAAAAGAAAATCACAGAACAACTCAAATAAATGAAAAGTAAATAAAAATACTTAAACTAATACAAATTACAGTAGTTCTTCTGTTTTCCTATTTTTAATTTAGGATTATCAAGATTATATAACATCACATTAATGACAAAACATTGTTAAATGTCTAACAGAACTTTTCCGCTTTTGTACATTTAGATAAAGTATTTTAACAGAGGAAGGAAGTACTTTTATTCTGAAGACGTTTAAGCAGGAGGCAGATTGATGCTCTGGATTAAAGAACATGGAGAACACATTGTAAGTTTTATTTTATTATTATTTCACTTTTAGAGAATCTGTTTTTGTTTTATGTTGGACTGAGTGAGCTAAATTGTGTTATTGATGGAAAAACGCATAATGATTTGTTAATATAAAGTTCTGATTATGTCTCATATGTTTAATTCTGTTTATCACAAGTTTTAATGATATAAACACTTTTTTTCCACAGACAGAAGCCAGAATCTTCAGTATCCAGTCATCTGTCTATGAAGAGTGATGTTTCCAAAGGAAATCCTCCATTCTTCAGTCCTGAACCTGGACCCTCAGACACAAAGTAAGAGACAGTTTCTCTTGTAAATTGACCAGATGAAGATGATTCACTGAGGATAAAAACAAAATGTTCTGTTAAAGGTTTATATTCATGATGCAGAACTATTGGTGCAGATACTGGTTCAGACTAAGATTTTAGTCTGGGTTTTATATCCACAAACTACTGATGGTGTTTATGTAGTAAAACACCTGAGAACCTCCATGTCAGATTTTATACTTAGAGAAAAACTTCATATGTCTTTGTCCTGATGTCATTAGAAACACTCTGTAAATTTTCATTGCTATGCTGATGACACGCAGTTATATTTATCTATGAAACCTGATGAAACAAATTATTTTTTCTTTTCAAACTACAAGCATGTCTAAAAGACATAAGGGACTGGATGACTTATGATTTCCTTCTTCTAAACTCAGATAAAACTAAAGTTATTGTGTTTGGGCCCAAAAATCTCAGAAATATGTTGTCTGACCATATTGTTTTTCTAGATGACATAACTCTTTATGACCAGGATTTGTCATTTACCTCACACATAAAACAAATCTCTAGAACAGCTTCTTCCACCTACGGAACATTGCCAAAATTAGGAGCATCCTGTCTCAAAGCGATGCTGAAAAACTGGTTCATGCATTTGTTACTTCTAGATTATAGACTATTGTAATTCTCTACTTTCAGGCTGCCCCAGTAACTCTCTAAAAAGCCTCCAATTAATCCAAAATGCTGCAGCAAGATTACTGACTGGGATTGGTAAGAGAGATCATATTTCACCTTCACTAGCTTCCTATTAAATGTAGAATGAATTTAAAATGCTTCTTTTTACCTATAAAGCTCCATCATACCTAAAAGATCTCCTAGTACCATATCATCCTACTAGACCACTTCGGTCCCAAAATGCAGGCCTACTTATGGTTCCCACACTGCTGGGGGACTCTGCACTGAGACACTTTCCTCTTCTCTTCATTCTCTCCTCTCAACCCACATCTATAATGTCACCACTGTATGACATTAACTCTGTAGTCGTCTTTCTCCCTCTCTGTCCCCGTCTCTCTCTCCCTGTCCACAGGTGTCCCCGGATTTGGCGCTGTGTGTCCTCCAGTGTGCAGCTACTGGTCCTATTAACCTGCTCAATGTTTTGTTGCTGCTTTTGTTGCTCTGTTCTTTCTCTCTCCACTTTCCACTCAGCCCAACCGGTCAAGGCAGATGTCCGTCCACCCTGAGCCTGGTTCTGCTGGAGGTTTCTCCTGTTAAAGGGATTTTTCCCTCTCCATTGTTGCCTATTGCTGCTCAAGGGGGATTAGATTTACATTTACATTTAGTCATTTGGCAGATGTTTTATCCAAAGCGACTTACAAGTGAGGAACGGGCAAGCAATAAAATCTAATTTAAGGGGCTTTGTTTAGTTTAGTTTGGTTTTCTCTAAATGTCTGTATAGTCTTGACTTTATTATGTGAATTGCCTTGAGATGACCCTGTTGACTCATTAGTAAGTGAAACTTGACTTTAGATCCTCTCTACCATATATTGTTCCTAAAGGTCGAGAACAGACATATGTGCACAGTTCTTGTGGAAAAGTACTCTTCGGACAAAAAGAGACAGAAAATGGTCACATGTAGATTCAGACCACTTTTCTTGTTTAGGATTTTTTTTTTTTTGCATTTATATCATAATTTAATAGTTGACAATAGAAAGACAGAAAACCAAACAGGAACCATCTGATCTTGAACAAATGTTTTTACAGAGAGAAGAAGAAGAATGAGAAGAAGAGTGGAGAAAAATCCAGAATAGAACCTGGCCTGCAGACAGACAATCAGACCACAACTGTACAAAGTAAGACTGAACATTAGTCTGCTGATGTTTATGAAAAAAAGGACTTTTTTGTTCTCACATAGTTTCTGATCTTCCAGCAGATGTTGGTCTGCAGCAGGTTTTAGATGAACATAAGATCAGTCTGAGGACGAGATGTGAATGTGTGACTGAAGGAAGTGATGAAACAGGAAGTGGAACCCTCCTCAACAGGATCTACACTGAGCTCTACATCACAGAGGGACAGAGTGAAGAGGTTAATACCCAACATGAGGTGATGCAGCTTGAGACGGTTTCCAAGATGAAGACCCTCCATGACGCTCCGATCAAGGTCCACGACATCTTTAAAGCCTCACCTGACCAACAGAGACACATCAAAGTGGTTCTGACCAACGGCGTCGCTGGTGTTGGAAAAACCTTCTCTGTGCAGAAGTTCAGTCTGGACTGGGCAGAGGGCTTGGAAAACCAAGATGTCGCTGTGCTGGTTGTGCTTTCGTTCAGGGAGCTGAACTTGATCCAAGATGAGCAGTACAGTCTTCTCACGCTGCTCCATGTTTTCCATCCAACATTACAGAAGGTCACGGCAGAGCAGCTGGCTGTCTGTAAACTTTTGTTCATCTTTGACGGCCTGGATGAAAGCAGACTTCCACTGGATTTCAACAACAGTGAGCTTGTGTCTGATGTCACACACAAGTCATCGGTGGACGTGCTGTTGACAAACCTCATCAAGGGGAATCTGCTTCCCTCGGCTCTGGTCTGGATAACTTCCAGACCTGCGGCAGCCAATCAGATCCCTCCTACATGTGTGGACAGGGTAACAGAAGCACGAGGCTTCACTGACGCCCAGAAGGACGAGTACTTCAGGACGAGGTTCAGTGATGAAGAGCTGTCCAGCAGAATCACGTCCCACATCAAGACGTCCAGGAGCCTCCACATCATGTGTCACATCCCAGTCTTCTGCTGGATCTCTGCTACAGTTCTGGAGCACATGCTGACTACAGAGCAGAGAGGAGAGCTGCCCAAGACCCTGACTGACATGTACTCACACTTCCTGCTGGTTCAGACCAAGAGGAAGAAGAACAAGTACGACGAGGGACGGGAGACCAGTCTACAGGAGTTGACGGAGGCTGACAGGGAAGTTCTTGTGAAGTTGGGGAGGCTGGTGTTTGAACATCTGGAGAAAGGAAACATCATGTTCTACCAAGAAGATCTGGAGCAGGTTGGTCTTGATGTCACAGAGGCCTTGGTGTATTCAGGAGTTTGTACAGAGATCTTCAACAGAGAGAGTGTGATCTTCCAGAAAACAGTCTACTGCTTTGTTCATCTGAGCATTCAGGAGTTTCTGGCTGCAGTTTATTTCTTCCAGTGTTACACCAACAGGCAATCAGAGGTAGTGGAGGCCTTCCTGGGGAATAAATATACTCTGGATATCTTCCTGATTACAGTCATGGAGAAATCCCTCCAAACTAAAAATGGTCACCTGGACCTGTTTGTCCGCTTCCTTCATGGTCTCTGTCTGGAGTCCAACCAGAGACTTTTAGGAGGTCTGCTGGGTCAGACAGAGAACAGTCCAGAAATCATCCAGAGAGTCATCAACAACCTGAAGAAGATGAACAATGTTAAAATGTCTCCTGACAGAAGCATCAACATCTTCCACTGTCTGATGGAGATGAAGGACCAGTCAGTCCATCAGGAGATCCAAGAGTTCCTGAAGTCAGAGAACAGATCAGAGAAGAGACTCTCTGAGATCCACTGCTCAGCTCTGACCTACATGCTGCAGATGTCAGAGGAGGTTCTGGATGAGTTGGACCTGAAGAAGTACAACACATCAGAGGAGGGACGACTGAGACTGATCCCAGCTGTGAGGAACTGCAGAAAGTTTCGGTAAGTCCAGATGTGATCAAACACACTTAACAACAACCAGTCAAAAGTATCTGTTCTGTGAACTAAAGACATTTGGGTTTAAGATGAAATGATCACAGATGAAGGTTCAGCATTTCATCTTTCATTTTTTATATCTACACACTCAGTGTCAGTTTTCTTGCTGAGCTCAGCACTGATGGTGACACTTAAACACAACTGGACAGTGACAAAATCATTGAAACTGTTAAACAAGGTGAAAGGAAACAAAGTGACAGTGATTGTGGCTCAATACAAACTTGTTCCCTGTTCTCTGTTTAAGTGTAGACCTGTATTTAAAAAACTACAACCCAACTGAATGTACGTCACTCTGCTTCTGTTCCTTTTATAGATCTGTTTATGTATTTATGCATTTCTGTGTGTGTGTGTTTTGAGTCCACGGGTGTTTGTTATATCAAATCAAACGTGTATTTTCAACTTTCTCTTTAGACAAACTGGCAGCAACATATTTAACTGTGACAGCAGCTTCTTTCTTCCAAAATGACTATTAACATATATAAAAACAGAGCCAGTGGTAAATGATCACAGCTCACTGAGATAAGACGCTTCCAACCTGGATCATGGTGGACGTTAACTGGTTCTCTTTGCAAAATGGTTGGAAGGACGATGGATGAAAGACAGTTTTTCAGTTCACAGGAAGTCCGGCTGTCCACTGCAAAGGACATTCCAGTTTAAAAGATTTGTATAAAATGTTAATGAAATGACATTGTTGGGGCAAGACAAGTATTTAATGCAGAAAAAAACGAAATTGTAACATTTATTTCCGGTGCCTGAGGAGGTTATGAAGTAAAACATTTTAAACTCAAAGGTAAAAGGAATGAATGGAAGATGGAATAATCTTCTTGAATAAACCAGCACGTTTTGTCTCAGCGCCTTCATCAGGGTCGTTTACAGGATGTAGAATAATAATAGAAGAGCAGGAAATAGTCAGTAAGTGGGAGCTGGACACATCAGTGGACAACTCCCAAAGGATGTTAGTGATTAAAAGATGTAAAATATGAATATGTTATCAAATTAATTTGGAGACTAGTTTTCAGCATGTGTCAAATCTTTAGCTTCTAACTAAAACTGAAGTTTAGTGAGAAACTCCATTTTTAGGAGACAGGGTTGAATCTCTACATGAAGCTTCTGTTCAAAGTGACTTTAGTTTTTCACAGACATTTGGAACATTGTGGATTCTGTGTGTTGGTTGAGATCATGTAGCTGAGCTGCTGACACTGATCTGTTTGTGCATCTTTGTGTCTCCGTAAGGTGGAAAAGTGCAATAGAGGATCACTTGAGTCCATTAGGCTGCTGCCTCCATCTCAATCTGCTTTGTGATCAAAATAGAGAAAATATAATATTTCAAAGTTTGAAGTTGATATAATATGACATTTTCTGTGATCACAGACTTTCTGATTGTCGACTCTCTGACTCTCACTGTGAAGTTTTGGCTTCAGCTCTGAAGTCCAGCCCCTCCCATCTGAGAGAACTGGACCTGAGTAAAAACAACCTGCAGGATTCAGGAGTGAAGCTGGTTTGTTCTGGACTGAAGGATCCAAACTGTCGTCTGGAGAGTCTGAGGTCAGTTTTTCGTCTTCAACCCATAAGTGAATGTTCAGGTTAGTTTCTAAGTTTGTCTGAGCACAAATCGTCAGGTCAAATCCCTCAACACTGTGTGTGACTTGAAGTTTGGTCCACAGAGAAAAGTGACATAAGTCCAGCCTGGCTGATGTTTGCCGACTGGACTTGAAGGAAAGTGGTGCTGAGGAGGAACAGGCTGACAGTCGGACTGGGTCTTGGACTAGTACCTTGTCATGATCCATGAACTGAAGGAAAGCAGAGTTTTTCTGAATCCTCAATAATCCTCAAGTATGAAATAGTGAAAACTTTGTGTCTCTGACATTTGTCTGTCTGACAGCTCCACGGTCCCACACACTCAACAGTGGTTTCTGCCTTTGGCCTTTATGCTCTGAGATTCCCCGGAATCTTTTCTCACTGTCGTGTTGTGTGGATGGCGAAAGACACTTGAACCTGTGCATGATGCTTCCTGTCAGACAGTGATGTCACTTTGTGTAGAGACACAACCAGTAACCAGCAGCAGAAACACGTTTGTACAGAAAGGTTCTAGGTTCATTTAGGATCCGACAACAGAACGTCCATGTGACTTTGATCAGTCAACAGTTTTTTAAGTGTTTGGGGAAACTGGAACACCTGGAGGAAACTGTGCGAACACGAGGAGAAATTCCAATCCCTGCACAGACAGGTCCCTTCTTGCTCCAATGATCCACAATAACACAAGGACAAAGTCACTCTGCTCATTTCAGAGAAAACACCATTGATTAGCACATATCTGATTATTACTAATGATTTGATCCACATCTGTGATTCTTTATTCAGATTGAGTCTCTGCAGTTTGTCAGAGATCAGCTGTGATTCTCTGGTCTCAGCTCTGAAGTCCAACCCCTCCCATCTGACAGAACTGGACCTGAGTAAAAACAAGCTGCAGGATCCAGCAGCGAAGCAGCTGTGTGGTTTCCTGGAGAGTCCAGACTGTCGACTGGAGACTCTGAGGTCAGTTCACTCACTGATACTGATGGAGATTTTAGATCATTAATACAGAACTATTGTTTATTAATGAAATTCAAAAAAAGATAATTTTGTTTTGCTCAGTTTTTGTTAAATTTAACGATTTGAAAAAATGTTTTCAATGAAATGAAACACAACTGAAACAGTCATATTTCTCTCCAATGTTTCTCAATAAATTGTTGAAAATGTTTAGTTAGTTGTGAGATTCAAAATATTTTTTTTCACAACAGTAAATCGAAAATCATTGTAATGAATATTTATTAAATTAAAAGACGTGCCAATAAAGAAATTCTGGGCGACTATTGGTATTTTTGTGTTTGTTATGTAATAGAATAATAAACGAATAAATGTGCATTATTAAAAAGAATGTTGTTTGTAAAATAAAAATGGATTTTGTATTTGATTCATATGCATTTCCCCACCCCCCCAATAGTCTGTAAGAATGGAAGTACCAGTGAACAAGACAGTGACAGAAGTTTGATCCCACTAATCTTTAACTGCATTTCTCTTATAATATGTGAATGATCACAAAGAAGGAGAGTCTCAAATTTGGAATATGAATGAAGACTTTGCACTAAAATTATTCATACTCTGAATCATGAGGTCAAACTTTGAAACATATGCTTCATGTATATTTCTAACAGGTGTGTACCTGTAGATACACGAGGTCAAATAAATCCTCCCAGTATCTGTTGATGTAAAACCAACGTTTTCTTGTCAACCAACAGGATTTAAGTTCTGTGAATAAAACTCTAAGTTTTTAATGACAGTTATGTTCAAGACACAGACACAGTGAAGATGTTTTTTAAAAAATTGAGGCTTTTTTAAAAAAGCCTCAATTTGACAGATAGTTTTTAAAAAATGGAAGGAGCTGACTGTGGTTTAAAGGTGGGAGTGTCTCCTAAAACTTACCTTCCTGTAATTGCAAATGCGATTATGTTTTCCTTAAAAATGTCATTTTCAATTTCAACTTTATTTATATGTCGCCAATTTACAACAAAGTCATCTCAAGGCACTTTACATAATAAAGTCCAGGCTATACAGACATTTAGAGAAAAAACTGAAGACATGGACAGAGAGAGAAGGACAACTACAGGAGAAAGACGACACAGAGTTAATGTCCTACAGTGGAGACACATAAATGTGAGCTGACTGCCAGATTTTGGCTCGATATAAAGAATTGATTATCACTGAAGATGGCAGGTATTCCTCCTGTTAATATCTGTAACACTTTGTTTTATATGGACAATTTGAATTCATCTGCTGCGGACATGGTTAACATAATTATCCTTATGGGGAAATATCCTCAAACTAAAAACCCTCCTTTGTCTGTTTTGTCAATGACTTTAAACTATTTTTTTCTGCACTTGAAAAAATTAAGTCCAACAATTACAAGGAATATCTATGTTGATATAATCTAGACACAGGGGTTGCAAGCCCTGATAAATAGAGAGGGTTGCGTCAGGAAGGGCATCCGGTGTAAAACTTGCCAAGTACAACCATGCGAGTCATTCATACCACCTTCATACTGAGCTGACAGAGGACATGAGGTCAGCTGGTGTCAGAGTGGAAGAAGCCCAGGATAGAGTGAAGTGGACACGGATGATTGATGATTTCTGATGTAGAAAGACAAGTAGTAGTAGTATCTATGTTGATATATCTCGACACTTATAGTTTTGATTGAAGCCTCCTCTGAATGTTCTCTATATGGATTCTTTTTAATTCCAGACACATGTGCTGCTCTTATTATTTTCTTTTATTCCCCAGTTCTTTCTTTTTTTTTTTTTTACTTTACTGTGTTCTATATTTGTGTTCTGTATTTCTACCTCTACGAGTGGTTATAATATTCAATGAGTTTTTTTTTTTTTTTTTTTAAAACACTTTCCTTAACCAGAAGTTCCCTGTGTCTCTAGGGGCAGGAAGTTTAAGCCAGCCTCAAAGCTGCTATAAATGTCATGCTAGAACTCCTATTAATTGACTTTATATACTCAATCATTTGTCAGATGAGATAATAACTATTTAGAATATGTGGGCGATTTATCCAAATATTGACTATTTGAAACTTGTTGTGAGAATCATCTCAGCAACTGGCAACCCGAGAGCTGAGATGAGGCGTCAGGAAGCTGTTTAATATATGTCATAATTAATTTAATGAGATGAAATCTGTGAAGAATTTTGTGAGAATGAATGCTATTTATAAAATAAGTGTCGTATATAAAGCATCACAAATAGAATAAATAAAACCTCAATTGTTTAAGCAAATCAGAGAAACAAAGACTTAATATTTAGTTAAAGATTTCTTCATAGAGGCCAATTGTGAGCTGGTATTTTTTTATTTTGTAACAATCTAACAGATTTAATATAATTATCTACTAATATTAAATGATTCAAATGATGGCAGGGTTTTAGAGAACTTGGATTGGTGAATGTGAAATTTACCAATCAAAATGAATAAATTGACCATATGTTGTATTTCCTGGTTGTTGTTCCTGTAATGTAAGATAATATCTTTAAGTTCTAATTTAATCGTGTGAGAAGTTTTATTAGCAAAGTGCAATTCCATCTTTCTGCAGAATGATTTGATGTGACGACATTCAAAAAAGAGGAGTTTAATATCTTCTTCACTTTTACAGAATTCACAGGCTGTACTGACGTTTACAAAATGTGATATATAAGAATTAGTAGGGTTCATATTATGTAGGATCTTAAAATGTACTTCTTTAATTTTATTATTAATAACAAATTTTTGTGGTAGGGTCCAGCTTTTTTCCCAGTGAACATATGTAAAGTGAGAACCCCAAAAACACTTTCCACGTGGAGAAATTTTCCTTTTACTATACAAATATTTTCTGATGTGTTTATTAGTGTATTTCTTACTTTCAATATCGATGCCCTGAATACAAAATATGAATTGAATATGATTTTTGGGGGTATTTGACGTTCATAATAACATTTTGATAGAATTTGTAACTGCTTGAAATTCTTTGAAAGTTACTGGAAACAACTGAGATTTTACAAATTCC
The DNA here is from genome assembly GCA_033026295.1 of Channa striata. NCBI lineage: Eukaryota > Metazoa > Chordata > Actinopteri > Anabantiformes > Channidae > Channa > Channa striata. The sequence continues at coordinate 38,889,376 of CM065169.1, forward strand.
TCAAAACTCAGACGTTGACCCGTTTCACTCTGTATGTCTGAAAGGTAAATTATATTTTTATGTATCTTCTGTACATACAATGATTTATTCTTTCTGGTTATGTGTTTGTGAGTGATTCGTTCATTTTCCTGCAGTACCTTCTGTCGCCACATGGCGGCAGCTGCATAAACTCATTCAGCAGGACAGGAAACGGAAATGGTCCGTTCGCGACTCACTGAGCTGTTCGTCCGTCCTCGGGTCCTCGTTCATTAGTCACGTGACAGCCACCAAGTCACTGTCGTGCTGTTAAACAACGATGGCAGGAAGGACGTAGGACACAAGTCACTTTATTGTGCTGCGTCTTTGCTTTGCTAAGTTTTCACATGGTTTGAATTGCTTGCAGTAGTTTGTGTATTATAATTTTTCAGCTGAATCAAACCATGTCGTTTTCAGTTTATAGTGTTTGGGAGCCACGGCTACAGCGTCACGTGGTGTGAGATGAACGAAATGATTTGTTCAATTTATTGTTCGAAAAATGAAAATCTCCCCTTGCTGCATCCACTGCGAGCTAAACAAAAAAGGATAAAACCAGCTGATTCAGTCTGAATGAGGCACTGATGTGGTTTGAACGTCATCAGTCACGCTCCGGCACGAGCTTCACAAAGAAAATCCCTGTCGAGTTTGAGAATATTATAATAACTGCATCCACAGCCTCATTGAACACTGCAAATATTTGTCTGGGCCAGTGAGTTATTTGGGATCAATAATTATAAATCCATTTCAAATTCTTAATTCTTGGGAGAAAGATACTTAAAGGGCAAGGAAATAAAAGAACAGAGACGTGTAAAATGAAGTAAGTTCAATGAATGAAGCTTCGAGTAGTGAATCGACTTTCAGTACAATCCAAAAGGTTTCATTGTTTCGTGAAAGCCTCGTTTGTCCATCACTAGTTACAATCAACACCGGGGCGCAGGTTGCACCATGAGCAGTGAGGGGCTCTGCCTGTGAATTGCCTTGGTCTCTTTTTGTTACATTTACATTTAGTCATTTGGCAGAAGATTTTATCCAAAGCGACTTACAAAGTAGTTTGGTACACGCACACACTAAAGGTTTAGTCTGTAAATTTCTATTTTGTCTTTGGGCCTTTGTTTTTACGAAAATCTTTCCCATATGAAGTGATTCAGCTGTTTCTATTGTTCTACTGCAGTCACATGAGGACAGCTCTAAAGGCCTGCAGTCACCCTAATTGGGCCTTAAACAAGATGGCATCGAGATGCAACACAAGGTTGGATTCAAGGTCCAAAAAGATTCCATGAACCACAATGATGATTTGAAAACTTTTTTATTAACAGCTGTGTAACATACATAGTTTTATGTATATCAATGTAACATATTGTCACAGCATAGATAACCAAGGACAGATAAATTACAAAATTACAATGAAATGAAACAGATAATACAAAAAAAAAATAATACATAAATGAAGAATTATGAAAATAAAACCATTTACAAAGTAATTTCCTTATATAAAGCATCATAAATAAAATAAATAAAATCTCAAATGTATAAGCATGTAAGCAAAATTAAAAAAATTATATTTAGTTAAATATTTCTTCATAGAGGTCAATTGTGTGCTGGGATTTTTTATTTTGTAATAATCTAATAGATTTAATATAATTATCTACTTCGATATTAAATGATTCGAATGATGGCAGGGTTTTGGAGAACTTGGATTTGTGAATGTGAAATTTACCAATCAAAATGAATAAATTAACCATATGTTGTATTTCCTGATTGTTGTTCATGTAATCTAAGATAATAGCTTTAAGTTCCAATTTAATCGTGTGAGTAGTTTTATTAGCAAAGTGCAATTCCATCTTTCTCCAGAATAATTTGGTGTGACAGCATTTAAAAAAGAGGTGTTTAATATCTTCTTCTTCACTTTTACAGAATTCACAGGCTGTACCGATGTTTACAAAATGTGATATATAAGAATAATAAGGGTAAATATTATGTAGGATCTTAAAATGTACTTCTCTAATTTTATTATTAATAACAAATTTGTGGGGTAGGGTCCAGCTTTTTCCCAGTGAACATGTGTAAAGTGAGAACCCCAAAAACACTTTCCACTTGGAGAAATGTTTCTTATACTATACAAATATTTTCTGATGGGTTTATCAGTGCATTTCTTACTTTTAATATCGATGCCCTGAATACAAAATGTGAATTCTAGTTTTTTTGGTGTTTGACGTTCATAATAATATTTTGATAGCTGTAAAATTCCACTAGGGACAGCATTAGTAACCGCTTGAAATTCTTTGAAACTTACTGGAAATAACTGAGATTTTAGAAATTCCTCATAACTCAGACGTTGACCCGTTTAACTCTGTATGTCTGAAAGGTAAATTATATTCTTATCTATCCATTTCTGTAGATACAGTGATTTATTCTTTCTGGTTATGTACTCATTATTCCAGATAATTGTTTTATGGGGCGAAACATTATGGACAAAGCATCATTTTGCTGCAGTTAGAGTCTGCTGATGAAATTTTGCAAGTTTTTGTGGCAATTTAGTTACATCACAGTCACGCAATAACAAAAATTGCAGAGCTCCCATTTTTTCAAATACATTCACTGGGATGAAATACCAAAGAGAATCTGGAGCTTTTAAACACTCCTTCATCCATTTTATCTTAAAGGAATAATTCAAATCACCAAAGTCCAACAGCTCCACACCTTCTGCCCTCGAGCCTGCCAAGATCTCTTTTGTAAGGTGATGTCATTTGTTTTTCCAAACAAAGTTGATTAATATCTTGTTTATTTCCTTACAGCTGTTCTGATGTACAGAGAGAGAGAGAGAGAGAGAGAGAGAGAGAGAGAGTGGGGTATACAAATCTAGAAATACCATCTGACTCACTCAAAAGGACTCTATCATTGATAAGTCTCTTTGCAGCCACATATTTAAGATATTTTTTGTTTTTTTGGATTGAAGTTCTTTTCTTGGCGTTCTTTAAGATTTCTGGATATGTAGATTCCAAAATATTTCACAGTTTTTTAACTGGAATATTTCATAGTGAAATTTCATCTGAATCATGTATACTTAGAATTTCACATTTTGCTAAATTCCATTTCAATCCAGATGCCAAGGAAAATGAGTTTACCAGGTTTAATGCTTGATTAATTTGATGTTTATATTTTAAGAATAAAATTGTGTCGTCTGCTAGTTGAGTTATTCTAATCTCTCTCCCGAATATTGTTAGACCTTGAAAATGATATTTTAAAGTATATATAGACAGTAATTCAACACAAGTAAAAAGAGAAATGGAGAGCTAGGAGAGCCTTGGCGGACTGATCTATGGACTGGAAATTGTTTTGTGGTATTGGGGAACATTAAAACACAACTAGTAATATTTTTGTAAAGTAACCTAATATTGGAGATCAATGAATTTCCAAAACCAAATGCTTGAAGTGATTTAAATAAAAATATCATGCTCTACTGTGTCAAAGACTTTATAAAAATCTAGAAATAAAATTAAGGCACCTGGATCAATATAATCAGAATAATCCAGCATATTAAGAATCAGTCTAATATTACAAATTATGTGCCGACTGACCATGAAACCTGTTTGGGTTTCATTGATTATTTCGTTTAAGCCTTTTCTTAGACGCCTGGCGAAAATTTGAGAAAAAATTTTATAATCTACGTTTAACAATGTTATTGGTCTCCAACTATCTATTAAAAGATTATCTTTATCAGTTTGGGGAGTAGTGATATTAGACCTGGTTTCATGGTTGTGGTCATTTCTCCTGTTTCAATACATTCCTGAAACATGTTGAACAGTGGATTCTCAGGTATGTTCCAAAAATGGGAGTAAAATTCGACCAGGAGACCGTCCATTCCTGGAGATTTGTCTTTTTTCATCTTGTGGAAAACATCAAGTATTTCAGGTTTTGATTTAGCTTTTTCACAATCCAATTTGAACTTGTCTGAAATTTGTGGGATTAATGGTTTAATAGAGTTGATACATTTGTCGCACTCTGTTTGATTGAAAAGTGACTTATATAAATTGGAAAAGAAATTAGTAACATACTCAACTATGTTTGATAAATTGGAGGTAACAGAGTCATTTATTTTTAAAGATGTTATATTATTTTCCTACAGTTTCTTTTTTCTAGTGCAAAAAAATAGCTTGTATTCTTCTCGCCCTCTTCCAACCATTTTGCTCTTGAGTGAATGAAGGCCCCTTTAGTCAAATTAATACATAATTGGTCTATATCAATTTTGAGTTTTGTCAGTTTTAACACTTCATCATTTGTGAGGGATTCTTTGTTTAGTAATTAATTTCATTCTTGAAACATTTCAACTTCTTTTATGTTATCTAGTTTTTTTTTCTCCTTACTGTATTTGATGGCTAATTCCCTAACTTTAAATTTAAAATACTCCCATTTTTGTCAACTATTCATTTCTTTATCTTTGAATATTTTATCAGCTGTTTCTTCTATTAATTTGCAAAAACATTCATCTTGTAGTAAAGTATAATTAAATTTCCAGTATCCACGTGCATTTTTTTTTGCCCAGACGTTCATTCTATGATCGGTAAGAGGGGCATAGATATGTGAGGTTTCAGAGACAAATGTTAGTGCTGATGACGATATCAGCCATCGGTCAATTCTGGATTGTAGTGAACCATTTGTGTTGCTCCATGTAAATTCCCTCTGGTATTGATGCATAAAACGCCAAACATCATCTCCCCATTGATTTCTCCAAAATTGACCATCTTCATCACACGAATGAGTTTCTTGTAAAAGAATCAAATTAGCATTAGAACGTCTACAGAACAGGAAAATTGATTTCCTTTTGATAATATTCCGAATGCCTCTAACATTAAGAGAGATTAGTTTGAGATTGCAGAAACTGTGAGTTGCTGTGTGTGAAAAATAAAACTTAACACGAACAAGAAAAATGCAGAATGCAAACGAAAATCTGAAAAAGAGAACTGAGTTACAAGGAAAGAGTCTCACCTCTTTCAGAAAGTTAAATACTCTGAACAAAACCAGTCCCTTAAATATGTCTATTGATCTTAGGCCATATCTGTCACAGCATCAGTTTAGATGGTTTTTGATTTCTGTCCTGTTTTGACCAACAAAGTCGTTTGTTGAAGGGAGACTTTCAGGCAACGAATCTCACACCTTCGATGAAGACGACTGGACCTTGCCACCTAGTTTTCTTTCCTTCCTTACGAGCTTTTTCAACCAAAGGCCACAGTTTATTCCTACAATCTTTCTGGGAACGTGTCAGGTCCTCCGTCAAACGGAGGCTCCTCTTCATCATGATGTCAGCAGTACGTGAGACTTTCCAGATCTTGTTCCTGAAGGACAGAAGGTTGAACTGTAAAATGACCGGAGGTGGTTTTTTATCATCTCTGCGGCGACCAATTCTGTGCACGGTGTCAGTCAGAAAACCAAGATCACTCTGGTCTTCAGGTGCAACTTGAGCCATCAACTCAAAAATTTCTTTTCTCACATTTTCATTTTCTCTTTCTGGTAGATTCATGAGACGCAGATTCCATTTTCTGCTGTATCGCTCATTATCATTGATCCTCTCTTGCAGTTCCTCTGTGCATTTTTTCACTCTTTGAATATTATCCTTCCATCTCCTCTTTCAACAGGTTAATGTCTGTCGAGTTTTTGCTTATTCTTTGTTCAAAAGCGTTGAACTGTTCCTTCACTTCATAAATAGCTTTGAGGATTTCTGCATTAGAGACCGTTTCACTCTCGTTTTTGTTTGTGCACATTTTCTTGGAGTTGCTGGTAAAGGCGAACACAAACCGTAAAAATCCTCCTCTGGTTCCAGCTCCACCGTCAAACTTCCTTTCATACTTTTCTTGGCGTCTCTTTTAGTCATTTCAGAATTACTAATTTCAGCAAACTTAGCTTGTAGGTGTTAGCGCATTTATATAGAGCACACACAGGCCATTAACCATCGACTTTTGGCAAGAATAACTAAAGGTACTTGGTTTGTTGTTACAGAGCTCACCACATGCGTCCACCAAAGTCGCCATCTTGCGCGACCCCCCCGCTGGTTCATGATTTGAAAACTAAACGTATATTCCCTGTTCGTTGTGGGATCATCAGTCTATCAGGATCCATGCAGGGGTGGTGGGAGGACAATGAAGTGTTCGTGACTGTGATGTTGAGACATTCAAGGAAAAACATTGACTTTTTCCATTTTAACTTAAATTAAGATTTAATTTAGTGATGAAGATTTAGCATTAGTGATGAATACACATTAATACATCAATAATTATGATCCACTAATGCAATACAAACCATTTCTAAACAAAGTATTCATCATTAAATCCTCTGAACCTTAATAATGATACGAAGCGCAGAGGCATCAAAGGCCACAGCACAAAAAAGCCACGGAAAACTTGCAAAAAAGTAATAATTGAAAAAAAAGCATTTTTACATAATTTGTTTTAAATCTGTGGTTTTTACCAAATGCAGCTGTGTCTCTGATCCTGTCACAGATACGACTGATACCGGGTCTGACTCTGCATTTGTTGAATCTTCACTCTCTCAGCTGTTTGATTCACACGATGCAGATGAGCCTCAGCCACATTAGTCACAGCTTTAAAGTTCACAGGCCTTTACAGAAATAAGGAGACATCCACATCACGTCAGCGTCACAAACAGGGAGAGTGGAGAAAAACATTCAGAAATAAAGGATGAAGACGAACTGAGCAGACTCCGAAAGGGGTCGACCCAGAACCGTGTCAGTAAAAACCTGATCCCCTCTGGTCTTTAGTCCAATATCTGCTTCATTCTACAATCGTTCTTCATTCTTCATCAGACAATAATGCTGTGAATGAATGAGTCCTGGTCCACACTCCTCACCAGGTGGTGGCGCTAATGCACCGACCGCCAATAAACCAACGAAGAAGAAGAAGAAGTTACCGCGAGACTCTGTGAAGTCACGAGAGGTTTGAGCGGAACGCGGCAGATCCAGAGAGGAGAGCTGCTGGATCCCATCGACCAGGACCAGATCGGATTAAAACGACCAACTACTCACCAGAACCACAACACGACCGGGATGAAGGAGGAGTAGAACCGGGACCCGGAGTGCGGGAGCAACGAGGCCGCCAACAGCAGCAAAGCCGGCTCGTCCTCCGGCTCCAGCGACCAGCAGGTCAGTGTCGATGAGTTAATGGGGGAAAACAGCTTCAGAACCGGACTAAGAGACTTTGGATCAAAGGTTGGAGCCGTAGTGAAAAGATTTTTTTCTTTTCAAAATTACAACCACTCGTAGAGGTAGAAATAGAGAATACAACAAAATAAGACATCAAAGGGAAAAAGTAAGAAATGTAGCAGAATAAAAGAAAGTAACAAGAATAAGACCAATAGAATTATATGAAATAAAAAAAACATATGGAGAACATTCAGAGGAGGCTTAAATTAATACAATAAGTGTCGAGATCTTTCTTGCCATATTATTGGACTGAATTCAGAACGGGACTAAGAGACTTTGGATCAAAGGTTGGAGCCTTAGTGAAAAGTTTCTCCGTAGTTCTGAGGAGAAGAAGGAGAAAATGGCGGACGATGGTCCGTGGATCAAGTGGACCGTGTTTGTGTGCGGCGTTTAGTTCCGCCATTTTCGGAGCTGTGGACAGAGCACGTGGTCGGTCACTTCCTGTCCGTGTTGGACCGTGAATAAAGACGCTTTCTCTGTAGGTGTGTGTGTGTGTGTGTTCCTGTAGATACTACTTACTGAGGACCAAATTTCGTTTTTTACCAACAGAGTGAGGACATTGTGGCTGGTCCTCCTTAATTTTGACCCTAAAAAAGAAATCTTTGAGGGTCAAGACTGGGTTTTAGGGTCAGGGTTAGAATTAGGTTTTGGTTTGGGTTAGGGTACGGGGTTTAGGGACTGTATTATGTCAATGAGTGTCTTCACAAGGTGCAAATGTGTGTGTGGAGAAATTATCAGCAGCTTTGAAAGTTCTTGTTAAACTAACTCACCCATTATCAGAACACACACACAAGTAACACACACCTATTGCGTCTGAGCTTTTTGGTTGTAGAGACCAGGGGTCGGCAACCTTAAACACTCAAAGAGCCATTTGGACTCGTTTCCCACAGAAAGAACACATAACTTACATTATTTTTTAAATCAAATTCTGGACGATGATTTGTTTTGGAAAGTGACCGGATGCTCTCCGTCACATCTGTCTATGACTCACTCTTGGCACATGTCAAGATGCCTGCCTCGGTCACACGTGTTACCTGTTGTCAACCTCTGGTCCCTAACCGTGCTACGGGGCAGCTGGCGCTTTCTGCGGTAACAAACAGCTCAGGTAAATAGGAAGATAAACCTTCAGCAGCAGCAAAGAACATTCAGAGTATGGCATATTGTTATCAGAACACAGTATATACAATCTAAAAAAAATATATATATATCACACATGTACATAGTCATAGAACCAATTGCGCCATGGGTCATTTGTATTGCAACGACTTTAAAAAACGGTTTTAAAGTGACTAATAGCGATGATGTTCACAGGGAGCTGGTCTGATTGTAAAGTCTGACAGCAGCAGGGAGAAAAGACCTTCAGTGTCGCTCCTTCAGACATTTAGGTGTAACAGTCTGTCAGAGAAGGAGCTGCGTCACAGAGAGTGGGGTTCATTCCCAGTTCGGATGATAGCTTGGCCACCACCCTCCTGTTTCCAGGGGCGTCCCCAAAACTGAGCTTGTATTGTGACATCCCTAGTACATATATCGTTTTTTACATCTTGCTACTATGTTAGAACTGACTTTTTTATTTGTCTGTTGCTTTAGAAATGGAACAGAACAAAGACGCACAAACCTCATGTTTGTCAGCAATGTGGCAAAGCCTGGCGAACACCATCAGCACTGAAGATTCATCAGACAGTTCACACTGGAGAGAAACCCTACTCATGTGATCAGTGTGGAAAAATTTACGGTTATTTTAGGTCTCTACAACTGCACCAAGGTGTTCACACTGGTGAAAAGCCTTATTGGTGTGAACAATGTGGGAAAACTTTCACTCACAACGGCGGTCTGAAAAATCACCTGCGTGTTCACACTGGAGAGAATTCCTAATCATGTGACCAGATCTGTGGATTATAGTCGAGTGAAACAGAAAGTCCAACAACACTGTAGTTAAATGTAGTAGTTGATTCCTTTAAAGCGTGTGGAGTTTTTCAAACTGGAGCTAAAGTTGAATATCAGCTGAATCCAGTCGAGTGTGAATGACACTGAATTGTATCTTAGTTTTACTACTGAATCACGTGTTTGATGAATTCACTGAGAAATCGATTTGAACACATTCCTAATAAAAGAGCTTTAGCTCCAGGCAGAGAAGAACAGCCTGTATCACTACACTGAGCTTCCTCCACTGTTTCACATCCTGACACATTTGGAATTTTCAGCTTTGTTTCTCCTTCAATGATTGTTGCTTTTTTTATATTTAGATCAAACAATCTTCACTGTCTTTGTGTGTTGAATAGAAGTCACAAATTATTGACATTAATATCAATAAAAGTCAAACGTGTCTTGGTCAAAAAAAAGAAAAACCCTGTGTTGTGATTTATTCCTGTATGTAGATCTACACGTTCACACTTTTATAAATACAGACACCAACATGTATAAAGTATGTCACACACTAACTTTACTCATGGATCTATAAATGGATCCATCTCTTTATTTATGTCCATTGATAACCTGTTTATCCTCCAATAAACAGGTTGACTTTGAATTTCATCATTTCAGTCCCATTGCAGAGTAAACTGCTGCTTCTTCAATGGTTTATTAGCTTATTGATCAGTTATTTATTTAACAACATGTCTGGTTCTGTCTCTTCACTCTACAGAGGTGTTCAGCAGCTGATTTAGGATGAGGTCAGTGTCACATTTTAATTTTATCGTAATTTTTTATATCATTTTACCATAATCCAGTCTCCTTGTGATTCAGGAGATTCAGTGTTTCTGTTGAAGTTCAAATGAAAGAATCAGCAAAGAAGCAGAAGCCTGATTATTTTCTACCTCCTCAGAAACTTCACTAGAGACGACGTGTCTGATTTCATGGGGTTTAGTTCAACAGAACTGAGTCATTTGTTTGTGACAATCATTGATCTGTTCTACTGTCTCTTCTGTCCCTTTGAAGAATGGAGACATGGAGGATTGTCCACCTAAAATACTGGCACCTGTTCAGCTGAGGTTATATGAGCCTGCTGTCAATCATTTTCTCTCTTTGTGTCTCCTAGGAAACACATCTCCAGGTTCTGGGTCGTTTTCTGATGTTGTTTCCTGGACAACACGCACACACTGCAGTCACCCGTTCACTGCAAACACTGATGAGAGTCTCATACCACACAGTCCGTGAATGATACTGTTTTCTTATCATTTCATATTTAATTCTTCCTTTTGTTACAAGCTTTCAGCGACTTTGTGACACTTCTGGTTGTGCTACATTAAAAACAGGCCTGATGTTTATCAGCTCAGAAGTTACGCAGAACTAAGTAAATGTGTTTATTGCAGACTGGACATTTATTAAAGGGAAATTTTGGTCCTGGACAAGTGAACCTGAAATATAAAACTCAGAAGAAACACACAGAAAATCCAGAAAGGACGTTTAATTAAAAAACAAATATTTGTTTTTTAATTAAAGGAAAGACATGAAATGTATCAGTATTATTGTGTTTTATGATTGTGATGATTTGTAACACATATGAATTAGTTGCTGAAATGTGCTTAAAAAAACAGTGTAGTTTCAGATTTAGGAGATCGAGGTGGAGGAGTGTCAGTGTGTCTGCAGAGACTGTGGAGAACACATAAGTCAAAGTCAAGGCGAATGAATTATCTGTGGCCCCCTGGATGATATTTCATTCCTATTGGAATCGGCCCGCAGGCCACAGCCGCCCACTGGTGTTTTGGACGCACCAACACTACATTCCCCACAATGCAACGGTCGCCCGTCAAATCACTGCCGCGCAGCAAGCGGCTTCATGATTCATCCGCAGTCAGAGCAGAGGTCAACTTTCAGCTGCCCCCCTCCTCCAAAATGGCTAAACGCAAGGTGGACGCTGAGAAGAGGGGGTTTCAAGCCAGGTGGGAGGTAAAAGGCAAACCCGTGTGTCTTCTGTAATGAAAGAACAGAATGTAAGAAGACACGAACCAACGTCTGAGAAACACGCCGACAAAGACAAGAACATGGACACGGAACAAAGGCCACAGAAGGTGGAAGAATTCAAACGAGGTCTTAAGTCCACAAATGCAGAACCACAAAGCGAGGCTGCTGTCAAGGCCAGTTTTACTGTGGCCGAAGAGGTCGCGAAATTGCAGGAGGAGAGTTGATCACAAACTGTATGTGACCAAACGGGAGCCTGAGCAGAAACACCGTTGCTGAACGTGTAGAGCAGCTTTCCAGCACCTAAAAGAACAGCTTGTGGGAAAGGGGGAAGATTTCATCGCATATTCTGTCAATGTTCGTTGGTGGAGTAACTCCAGCCTGAGCACAACAGGAGAGTTTTTGGAACAACTACAGCACAAGATCCGTATGAAGAGGGATCCAGATGTGTAGATGAGATGGGGCTGCCTTGGGAAAACTCGTAGGATTGACAACAGACGGAGCACCCGCAATGTGTGGGAGCAGGAGTGGATTAGTGGCAAGGATGCGTGAGAGGATGCGGGAGGAAAAGGTCACAGGTGAGCTGACAGCTCATCACTGCATCACACAGCAGGAGTCGTTGTGTGGCAAAGCCTTGAAAATGGAACATGTCATGAGCATCAACATCATCAGAGCCAAAGGTTTAAATCACCGCCAGTTCCAGGCATTTCTGGGCCAGTTACATCCAGAGTTTGGTGACGAGGTGCGACGGCTAAGCCAGGGAAAGGTGCTGCAAAGATGTTTCCATCTGTCTGTTCATGGAAAGCAAGGGGAAAGACACAACAGAGCTCCGAGATGAAACGTTCCTTTCTGTGCGACATGATGAATCTGCAGCTGCAGGGACGGGGGCGTTTCAAACCGAGCTGAGTCTGTGGGAGACGCAGTTTCCCAGCGGCCAGACCAGGAAAGAGAAGCTCTCTACCGCTGTGTTCACAGTCTGCTGATGAACTCAACAGACTTGAAGTGCTCATCAATCCTTTTGCAGTTGATGGAGAAAGCGCATCAGCAAATCTACAAATGCAGTTGACTGAGCTCCAGTGCAATGACACACTGAAGGAAGAATCTGAGAGAGTTTGTGCTGCTGAGTTTGCACGTTTCCTCCCCGACACAAGGCCTCAGCTGCTCGGACGCTCTCTGTGTTTGGCAGCACGTACCTGTGTGAACAACTGTTCTCTGTGATGAAGGAACAAAACCTCACCCAGGAGCCGTCTTACTGAGAACCACCTTCACTCCATCCGGAGGATTTCCTCAGCTCAGAGCCCGACCCCGAACAGACAAAAGATGAGACACCACCAGGTACCAGGCTCAGCCTCGGACAAGTGAGCGTCACAGAGCAGTGACATATTTTCAATTTTTAATTCAGTGAAATCAGAGCTTCTCAATTAGTTTCTATCACCCCCCCCCCGACAAAAACAAAACAAAACAATTCACGTCCACCGAGATGATCAATAATAGCATTTGTCTATAAAATTGGTACACCTCTGCATAACATTGTATCCTTGTTCACATTAAAGAAAAGAAAAAAGAAAGAAATATAGTTCAACTTACAACAAAGAATAACTTTATGAACATTGGTTTTAGTCTGTAACAAAAAAGCATGTTCCTCAGGGTCACACACGCCCCCCCTATTTCAGAAGCACTGAGTTAAATTTTTGTTTTTACAAGACGTGATTTTTCTTTGAAGGAAGTATTGTTTTGTCTGTGAGCCAGATTTTAATTATTTATTTTATTTTATTGTGTTTTATTTATTAATATTTATTTTTCAATTGAACGGACTCAGGAAAATTGCAGATAAGAGCCATGAGAAAGAATACAACTGATTTGATTCATTTTTTTTATTTTCTCATTTTAGTATTTGAAAGCAGTGATTGTTAGGATCACAGAGCAGCAATTGCCTGCAATTTCATTTCTGCATTTATCTCGATATTAAGAAACATGTTTTGTTTTTAAAGGACATTGACTTTTTTCTGTTTGCCTGTTGAAAATGTTTTCCATTGAAGGTACTGACAGAGCCATAACAACATGTTTGTATGTTTTAATAAACCTTGAACCAGTCCGGCTCTCGGCTTGTAGCAAATGTGTTTTTTTGTCCCTCTGTGTAATTTGACTTTGACATCCCTGCTTTAGAGGATCTCAGCACCCAAACCTTTATCAGTTTCAGGTAGAGTTGCAGTCGAAGGCCCGATGTCTCCTGTGAAACTTTGATTTTAACACCATTCGATCGACTCTTCAGAGGCTCTTTGGAGTAAATCCACCTGCAGCCAGTGCTCACCTGTCAGTAATGTGTCCGGCCTCGGGTTTCCAGCAGAACGTCGCTGACTAAGTTGTGCTGTGATGGTGGGAAACATCAGAACTGGGCGTCAGAGCTCAGATTAGTAAATCAAAGTCAGTTTGTTCAGCGTCAAATCACAAGTAAACGGAATATTTCCAACTTCAGTCAGGAAAAGTCTGTGTGGTGCTAGTTTCAGAGGAAGAGCAGCAGTCTCAGACTCACGTCTCATGATGGGACACAAAGCCTGTTGGACAGACGTCTTTCAACAACTAGCTCCAGTTCTACTCACAGTTAAAACACGTTTACAGTCTTTTTTTAATGTTCCTTCTGCTTTACTGAACGTGCAGCACATTAACAAAAAACTGCTGCTTCTAACAAGTCAGATCACACGTGTCAAACACAAAGTGCAGAGTTTTGTTACACGCTGAATTTCTCTTCCGTCTTTCTCCTCCAGGACGGTCAGTTTCCGCAGCAGAATTCTGCCTCCAAACTCGGTGTGGATGGAAGACGCCAAACTGAAAGGACTGGAGATCTGCCATCCTCAGGTGAGAGGAGGGAACAGAGGGCGAAGACAACAAAGACGTTTGAAGCTCGATGGTTCTACACTAACTTTAAATTAACATGTGATTTACTCACAGAGAGACACGTGAAAAATGAGACGGGACATTCTTAGGACGTCATCTTCGGCTTTTTGCTTTACAATTAATTGACTACAATTATGAAAAAATTGTTGTTATTGAGTTTTTTAGTTTTGTCTCGGTCCGTTTTGTTTGTGTCTGTGCCAGGAGAGAAACATCTTCAACAGAATATTTGGAGGATTTCTGATGAGGAAAGCCTACGAGCTGGGCTGGGCCAACGCCTGCTCCTACGGGTGAGAGTTTTTCCAAAAATCCACATTTTGAGCGTTTGTGTGCTGCAGCATTTTCAAGTCCAACGTTCTTTCCGGCGACGTGCCGCAGAGGCTGCAGACCGAGCCTCGTGGCCGTAGACGACATTCTCTTCCAGAAACCTGTGGAGATCGGCTCACTGCTGCTCCTCTCATCACAGGTCAGTGTTGATGACACAGACCGATTTAGTCACTGAGCACAGACGCAGTTTAACGTGGTAAAATATGTCTGAATGTGTCATTTGATGTAGGCTGAAGACTCACGTGTGCAGTGTCTGGTTGTTTCAGGTGTGTTACACTCAGTCACCGCAACAAACCACATTTCTGCCCTCAGAGTTCATCACAAAGAGAGCAGATGAACTTTGACTAAGTTGCTAAGAGGTTTTCGTTCTGTATCTCGAAACAAAAATGTCGTTCTCTTACCATCTGACACGTTTGATGGTGTTTTGTGTCTGACAGAGTCAATGTTGTACCTGGATGGAAAGAGGCACTTTAACCAAACTGTGGGCTGTTAAAAGATCAAATCTACTGTCTCCACCAACCGTTCATGGCCGGACCAGTGACGTGTGTGTGTGTGTGTGTGTGTGTGTGTGGAGAAGAACAAATGATGCTTGTTTGTTTTTATAAGACACATATTTGTTATATGGTTTATTCACTTCTATTATACTGACACTTGTTTCCCATTTGTGAGCGATGGGACAAATTTACAACCCGTCAGCATCATTACAGTCAAATATGAGCGGAGACCATGTGAAGGTTTTCGTATATAGTCGATTCATTTCATGCACATTGTATTTTTATATTCCACTGTCGCCTGCAGCCACAATCTTTAACACATTTTTATTTGTGTCAAACTGCTGCAGGAGGAACAGCTGAAAACATTTGAAGTCGTGTATTTACTCAAATACAATAAAAGTCTTATTTATCTTAACACTCCTGCTGGTGTCTTTGCTTTTGTTCTATTTTAGACTGAGTAAAAATGTGGTCCTCAGAAAAACCACCAGATCATTTCTTGTTCAAATCCGATGTAGCCTCCAGACCAGGGTGGGGGTAACCGCCCTCACTCCCCCCACGGTCAGACAACCAAAAGACCTTGTGCTCCACTTTCCAGAGACTGTGAGTGAAGCAAACAAACCACATCTGGTTCCAGGCCACAGACTGACACCGAGGACCATGGATCCACTTTGGGTTTGACACTCGTCCCATTAGCATAAAATCTGCTGTGAGATTTCATCTACCAGACCCAAAAACTCTGTGATTCACCTTCTAATCTCCTTTATCAAGATGGTACCAGCTGCCCGGGAGGAATTTACAGGGCAGCCGGAAAGTCTGAGGTGCAAATTCACTTTGGACAGAAAAGACTTTGTTTGGATTCAAACCCCAAAACAGGAACAAATCAGCTGTTAAACTTCATAAAACTCACGACAATGTGTTCATGAGCAAATCTGGCAGAATTTGACACGACACCGTCCTTTTTACGACGAGAAATCACAAAGTTTTAAATGACGGGTTAATTCAGAATGACGAGAGACAGTAACGTGGTGCAACCCTGTCGTCCTTTGGTGGAAGTTATAAGTCCACAACAGACGGTATTTATCTATACACAGAAATTAATGTTGTTGTCTGAAAGTTAAAATACTGATGTCATATCCTTCTGTTAGTCCTGTACGTTTTACAAACTGGTTCCAAAGTTCTACCACGTGCTCACTTGTAAGGTACATAGACAAATGATTCTGCTTCCATATGTAGCCAATTATCATAAATTAGACAAAGCTGATTTACCAGATTTCATCTATTCATCAGAACTCTCACATGTGAATTAAGATGAGACATTAACCATTACACGCCTCCTCTCATGTCGCTTTAAGCATTTGAACCTCCACAGGAGTTTGAATAGTAGAACAGTTGTAATATGTTTGTTTTACTTTATGAAATTTTGGGCTTGATGAAAAGAGAAATCTGCACTCGACGTGTGATTAAAAATACAAAAAATCCTTTGGTCAGTTAAATGATTAAACTGACCGAGGAACTGACCCAACTTCAAGGAATATTAATATTTCCCCAATAATCTTAACTCACATGTCAGAGCACAGACAGACTGGAGGGGACAATTAAAACTATTGAATCTAATGTTTTCAAAATGAATTTTCAAATGTTTTCAGTGTGGAATTTGACTCTTTTTTTAATTCTGCATGTTTGTAACATTATATTTGTATGTGGAATTTAACGTTTCCTAAATGTATTTTTAATAAACGCTTCGTTGACCTAGAAACAAACTGCTTAAACTAAAAGCTATTTTTTTAAAAGTAGAAAATAAGCTGAATATAATATATCATATAATAGAAGATGTCCTAGTACCAGATCATCCTAATAGACCACTTGGGTCTCAGAGTTCAGGTCTACTTGTGGTTCCCAGACTGGGAGGCAGAGCCTTTAGCTATCAAGCTCCTCTCCTGTGGAACCAGCTCCCAGTCCAGATTCTTGAAGCAGACATCCTCTACTTTTAAGACGAGGCTCCAAACCTTATAGTTAGTTCTAGCCCTGCTGCTACAGGCTCAGACTGCTGGAGAAAAAAGTTCTTTGGGAAAACTAACAAAGAAAAAGTCGAAAAAATATATATTAGTGAGTCTTTATTGTGGGTGAAAAAATATATATCTACAGTTATGATGTCATCAACACAATTAATGTGCAGAGTCAGTTTGTTTTCAGAAGATCTGAAGGAACCAAAAAAGACAAAGTCAAATCCAGGTGGAGGTGGATGAGTGGAGGAGTGTCCGTGTGTCTGCAGAGACTGTGGAGAAGGACAGAGCAGCAGCACAACAGTCCAGATCCACTGCTGGTCCTCTGTCAGATCCAGAGGGACACATAGGGACCATGATGGACTGGACATTGGAGCTGTTCATCTCCACTTCTTCTGGTTCCTCTGTCAGTCACTGCTGGATGAAGCTCTGCTCTCCACTCGAGCTCCCAGTAACATGGTCCAGTCACAACATGCTGCTGCTGCTGCAACATCTGGATCATCAGGACACACTGTCACTGTCTGTCCACACAAAGAGATCATCACTTTCAGCTCTAGAGAGAATGAGAGAGAACAGAGGAGATCAGTGAGTGTTTCCACAGACTCAATTCATCATCTGTCAGTCAGCAGAGGTTCTGGTCTGGACAAAGTCCACATGGTCACTAAATGGACCCGTGGTTCTTCAGTCAGTCTGATCTTAGACCTGTGACAAACTGGAAACTGATCAACAGTTTAGTGTTGAAATGAGACGACAAACAGTTTCTGATCAGATTTGATGAATGACGACAAACTGTCTGTGTTCATCTTGTGAGGCTGTCAGCTGGAATCCAGCTTTACTTCCTGTTCACATGATCACAACAACAAGAAAAGTCGTCTTCACATCAACTCACAAACGATCACAATAAGCTTCTGTCTCTGTCTTTCTGTCCAATCCTGAAGTCTGTCCCCATTCTCCTCTCACAGCTTCACTGAGAAGGTTGGAGCTTTACAGGAAATACTGGATCTTTGCTCTGACACTAACTGGGTTTAGTACAACACTGCTGAAAGCAGCATGGACTGACTCCAAGCCTCTACTGACCTCAGAGTCTCCAGTCGACAGTCTGGACTCTCCACAAGATCAGACAGCTGCTTCACTGCTGAATCCTGCAGGTTGTTTCCTCTCAGGTCCAGTTCTGTCAGATGGGAGGGGTTGGACTTCAGAGCTGAGCCCAGAGAATCACAGCTGATCTGTGACAAACTGCAGCTCCTCAATCTGAATAAAGAATCACAGATGTGGATCAAATCATTAGTAATAATCAGATATGTTCTAATCAATGGTGTTTTCTCTAAAATGAGCAGAGTGACTTTGTCCTTGTGTTATTGTGGATCATCATAATATCAGCCTTCGACACACATCATCCAAATGTCAGCACAACATTCATACACACATTCATGTCAGCACTGATTCATAACATGCTGCTCACGTTTCATTAGACTTTTGCTTAAACCAAGTGTCATGAATGTCACAAAGACTTTGGAACAGTTATTGTTTATAATCCACATTTCTTTGTTTAATTATTTTATTACATAACAAACACAAAAATACCAATAAAATCCCAGAATTCCTTTATTGGCACGTCCTTTAATTTTAAACATATTCAATACCATGATTTTATGCTTACTGTTGTGATAAAAAGTATTTTAAATCTCGCAACTAACTAAATATTTTCTACAATTTATTGAGAAACATTAGTGAGAAATATGAGTGTTTGAGTTCTGAAGGTTTGATTCAGTGAAAACATTTTTCATGACAAATCACTGAATTTAAGTGAAAATGAGCAAAACAAATTCTCTTTTTTTGAATGTCATTAATTAACTATAGTTATGAATTAATGATGTAAAATCTCCATCAGTATCAGTGAGTGAACTGACCTCAGAGTCTCCAGTCGACAGTCTGGACTCTCCAGGAAACCACACAGCTGCTTCACTGCTGAATCCTGCAGATTTTTGTTGTAGCTCAGGTCCAGTTCTGTCAGATGGGAGGGGTTGGACTTCAGAGCTGAGACCAGAGAATCACAGCTGATCTCTGACAAACTGCACCACCTCAATCTGAATAAAGAATCACAGACGTGGATCAAATCATTAGTAATAATCAGATATGTGCTAATCAATGGTGTTTTCTCTAAAATGAGCAGAGTGACTTTGTCCTTGTGTTATTGTGGATCATCATAATATCAGCCTTCGACACATATCATCCAAATGTCAGCACAACATTCATACACACATTCATGTCAGCACTGATTCACAACATGCTGCTCACCTCACTCACCTCTGGAATTACTGTAACATCAGACACGTTTTCTATCATTATTCATGAAATAAATGATCCCAGTGAGTTCAGCTTCCTCCTGAATCCTCTTTGTACCTGGATCAGATGTTGACTGATCAAAGTCACATGGACGTTCTCTTCTCGGATCCTAAATGAACCTAGAAACTTTCTGTACAAACGTGTTTCTGCTGCTGGTTACTGGTTGTGTCTCTACACAAAGTGACATCACTGTCTGACAGGAAGCATCATGCACAGGTTCAAGTGTCTTTCGCCATCCACACAACACGACAGTGAGAAAAGATTCCGGGGAATCTCAGAGCATAAAGGCCAAAGGCAGAAACCACTGTTGAGTGTGTGGGACCGTGGAGCTGTCAGACAGACAAATGTCAGAGACACAAAGTTTTCACTATTTCATACTTGAGGATTATTGAGGATTCAGAAAAACTCTGCTTTCCTTCAGTTCATGGATCATGACAAGGTACTAGTCCAAGGCCCAGTCCGACTGTCAGCCTGTTCCTCCTCAGCACCACTTTCCTTCAAGTCCAGTCGGCAAACATCAGCCAGGCTGGACTTATGTCACTTTTCTCTGTGGACCAAACTTCAAGTCACACACAGTGTTGAGGGATTTGACCTGACGATTTGTGCTCAGACAAACTTAGAAACTAACCTGAACATTCACTTATGAGTTGAAGACGAAAAACTGACCTCAGACTCTCCAGACGACAGTTTGGATCCTTCAGTCCAGAACAAACCAGCTTCACTCCTGAATCCTGCAGGTTGTTGTTACTCAGGTCCAGTTCTCTCAGATGGGAGGGGCTGGACTTCAGAGCTGAAGCCAAAACTTCACAGTGAAACTCAGAGAGTCGACAGCCAGAAAGTCTGTGATCACAGAAAATGTCAAATTATATAAGCTTCAAACTTTGAAATATTATATTTTCTCTAACTTGATCACAAAGCAGAATGAGATGGAGGCAGCAGCTAAATGGACTGAACTGATCCTCTATTGCACTTTTCCACCTTACGGAGACACAAAGATGCACAAACAGATCAGTGTCAGCAGCTCAGCTACATGATCTCAACCAACACACAGAATCCACAATGTTCCAAATGTCTGTGAAAAACTAAAGTCACTTTGAACAGAAGCTTCATGTAGAGATTCAACCCTGTCTCCTAAAAATGGAGTTTCTCACTAAACTTCAGTTTTAGTTAGAAGCTAAAAAGGTGACAGATGCTGAAAACTAGTCTCCAAATTAATTTGATAACATATTCATATTTTGACATCTTTTAATCACTAACATCCTTTGGGAGTTGTCCACTGATGTGTCCAGCTCCCACTTACTGACTATTTCCTGCTCTTCTATTATTATTCTACATCCTGTAAACGACCCTGATGAAGGCGCTGAGACAAAACGTGCTGGTTTATTCAAGAAGATTATTCCATCTTCCATTCATTCCTTTTACCTTTGAGTTTAAAATGTTTTACTTCATAACCTCCTCAGGCACCGAAAATAAATGTTACAATTTAATTTCTTTCTGCATTAAATACTTGTCTTGCCCCAACAATGTCATTTCATTAACATTTTATACAAATCTTTTAAACTGGAATGTCCTTTGCAGTGGACAGCCGGACTTAATGTGAAATGAAAAACTGTCTTTCATCCATCGTCCTTCCAACCATTTTGCAAAGAGAACCAGTTAACGTCCACCATGATCCAGGTTGGAAGCGTCTTATCTCAGTGAGCTGTGATCATTTACCACTGGCTCTGTTTTTATATATGTTAATAGTCATTTTGGAAGAAAGAAGCTGCTGTCACAGTTAAACAGGAACAGAAGCAGAGTGACGTACATTCAGTTGGGTTGTAGTTTTTTAAATACAGGTCTACACTTAAACAGAGAACAGGGAACAAGTTTGTATTGAGCCACAATCACTGTCACTTTGTTTCCTTTCACCTTGTTTAACAGTTTCAATGATTTTGTCACTGTCCAGTTGTGTTTAAGTGTCACCATCAGTGCTGAGCTCAGCAAGAAAACTGACACTCAGTGTGTAGATATAAAACATGAAAGATGAAATGCTGAACCTTCATCTGTGATCGTTTCATCTTAAACCCAAATGTCTTTAGTTCACAGAACAGATACTTTTGACTGGTTGTTGTTAAGTGTGTTTGATCACATCTGGACTTACCGAAACTTTCTGCAGTTCCTCACAGCTGGGATCAGTCTCAGTCGTCCCGACTCTGATGTGTTGTACTTCATCAGGTCCAACTCATCCAGAACCTCCTCTGACATCTGCAGCATGTAGGCCAGACCTGAGCAGTGGATCTCAGAGAGTCTCTTCTCTGATCTGTTCTCTGACTTCAGGAACTCTTGGATCTCCTGATGGACTGACTGGTCCTTCATCTCCATCAGACAGTGGAAGATGTTGATTCTTCTGTCAGGAGAGATTTTATCACTGTTCATCTTCTTCAGGTTGTTGATGACTCTCTGGATGATTTCTGGACTGTTCTCTGTCTGACCCAGCAGACCTCCTAAGAGTCTCTGGTTGGACTCCAGACAGAGACCATGAAGGAAGCGGACAAACAGGTCCAGGTGACCATTTTTAGTTTGGAGGGATTTCTCCATGGATTTTCCCAGGAAGTCCTTCCTGTTGGTGTAACAGTGGAAGAAATAAACTGCAGCCAGAAACTCCTGAATGCTCAGATGAACAAAGCAGTAGACTGTTTTCTGGAAGATCACACTCTCTCTTTTGAAGATCTCTGTACAAACTCCTGAATACACCAAGGCCTCAGTGACATCAAGACCAACCTGCTTCAGGTCTTCTTGGTAGAACATGATGTTTCCTTTCTCCAGATGTTCAAACGCCAGCCTCCCCAGCTTCACAAGAACTTCCCTGTCAGCCTCCGTCAGCTCCTGTGGACTGGTCTCGTGTCCCTCGTCATACTTTTTCTTCTTCCTCTTGGTCTGAACCAGCAGGAAGTGTGAGTACATGTCAGTCAGGGTCTTGGGCAGCTCTCCTCTCTGCTCTGTAGTCAGCATGTGCTCCAGAACTGTAGCAGAGATCCAGCAGAAGACTGGGATGTGACACATGATGTGGAGGCTCCTGGACGTCTTGATGTGGGACAGGATTCTGCTGGACAGCTCTTCATCACTGAACCTCCTCCTGAAGTACTCGTCCTTCTGGGCGTCAGTGAAGCCTCGTACTTCTGTTACCCTGTCCACACATGTAGGAGGGATCTGATTGGCTGCCGCAGGTCTGGAAGTTATCCAGACCAGAGCAGAGGGAAGCAGATTCCCCTTGATGAGGTTTGTCAACAGCACGTCCACCGATGACTTGTGTGTGACATCAGACACAAGCTCACTGTTGTTGAAATCCAGTGGAAGTCTGCTTTCATCCAGGCCGTCAAAGATGAACAAAAGTTTACAGACAGCCAGCTGCTCTGCTGTGACCTTCTGTAATGCTGGATGGAAAACATGGAGCAGCGTGAGAAGACTGTACTGCTCATCTCGGATCAAGTTCAGCTCCCTGAACGAAAGCAAAACCAGCACATCGACATCTTGGTTTTCCAAGCCCTCTGCCCAGTCCAGACTGAACTTCTGCACCGAGAAGGTTTTTCCAACACCAGCGACGCCGTTGGTCAGAACCACTCTGATGTGTCTCTGTTGGTCAGGTGAGGCTTTAAAGATGTCGTGGACCTTGATTGGAGCGTCATGGAGGGTCTTCATCTTGGAAACTGTCTCAAGCTGCATCACCTCATGTTGGGTATTAACCTCTTCACTCTGTCCCTCTGTGATGTAGAGCTCAGTGTAGATCCTGTTGAGGAGGGTTCCACTTCCTGTTTCATCACTTCCTTCAGTCACACATTCACATCTCCTCCTCAGACTGATCTTATGTTCATCGAAAACCTGCTGCAGACCAACATCTGCTGAAAGATCAGAAACTGTGTGAGACTGAAGAATCAGAATCTGAAATTCTCTTGATTATTTTCATGCAGAAAATAATTTTACAATCTTACTTTGTACAGTTCTGGTCTGAGTGTCTGTCTGCAGTCTGGATCTTTTTCCACATTGGGGACAGGAGGAGTCTCCTGATGAACCAGACTGGTCCCAGAATGAGGTGACGCACTGTCTGCAGAACCAGTGTCCACAGCTGGTAGAGACGGGATCCTTCAGGACGTCCTGACACACAGCACAGCAGGACAGCTGCTCCTCCACAGACACACGAGTCCTCTTCTTATTTCTGTGGAGGTGAAATACAAATTCACTCTAAGAAGATGAATTTTATTTAAGCAGATGTTCTGACTTGGCTGATCACTGACAGTTGATGCAAACTTTTTGACATCTGCTTGGTAATCAGCCCATTCAAACTGGACTTTTAGCTACAAAATGTCTCTCACACATCTGTGCATCATTTGAGAGTTGTGGTTTAGAAATAAACAGGTGACCACACATGTCTAGAATAATGAGGTTTGAAAAGCAGAAATCTATCAGAGACAGTTAGTTTGACCCAATCAACTGTCCAACAGCAGCTTTTCAAAGGAAAGTAGAAAAGAACAAAGAAGCTGGTGAACTGAGGAGCACAGGTTTTGTGGACAAATGGAAACTATTTTTTATGGGGAAGAATAAACATTTTATCAATATTTAGAAAGTCAATAATACCCTCCAGCTGAAGGCCTATAGGTTTTCTCAGTCACACAAGGACTGAGCAAAATAAAACACACATGTGCATAAGTGCAAAAGTGTGTCATCATGCAACTCAGGATTAAGGGAAAATACAACAAATATAATAAAAAATCTGAATAAGAAATCATTTATTAAGCCAGGAGAAAGAAGCACCCAGCCGGACATGGAAGGCAAACCTGAGGAACAGTGAACGTCTGTCTGATTTCTGAGTATGTGACAACTTTAGAGACTGTCTCATGGAAGCAGATTTGAAGCAGGCGTGTCATAACCACATGCTGCTGCACTTCACAGAACGATGCTCTCTAACCAGGATTTTGTCTGTACATCAATATGTCAGTTTGACTGACGGGAGCTTCAGAGCAGCTTCACTTCAAGTTACTACAGTCGCTGAATCAGAGTTAAAATCATCTGTTTCTGGAAAAGAAAACTCAGTTTTCAGTAAAGTCGATTTCTGCTATTTTACAGTAGAAACTGTTTCTTACTTTGTGTCTGAGGGTCCAGGTTCAGGACTGAAGTGTGGAGGACGATCTTTGGACCAGTCACTCTTCATAGACAGACAGCTGGATCCTACAGACTTTGCTCTGACTCCGTGTTTCTTCATCGTCAGTCTGAGACATAAAACAGAACAAACAGGAAGTGAAACACACACAGTAATAAAACCCGACTGTCAGTTTTACTGAAATCTTTCTTCGATTTATTGGGTTAAATGTTGTTGTAATTTTTATTATTCATCCGATTAGGACTTTGTGTTCACAGATTAATAAACTGTTGAAGTAATAAAACTTGGAGAACATCAAGTTCTACACGCCGTGTTCCTTCCTCAGTTTGTCTCTCATCAGACAAACAGCAGTAGACAGTGTGTGTTGTGTCCTCTACTGTCCACAGGGACAAATGGACCCAGACACTTTGACACTAGAATCATAATAATCAATAATAATAATGTTGGATTAACACTCACTCGTCACTTTTCCTCCTTCTCTTCCGTCAACACAAAATGGCGTCTGAATTTTTTCCGAACTCTTTCGGTTTCAGTCGCTCCTCCTCGTGACGTACCGGAAGTTCCCACCTTCCAGCCGGAAGTACATTCCCGCTCGGCACCACCGTCCCTGTGGTTCTGAGCTCGGTGTGATGCTGCAGATATTAATTCCAATAAACCTTCATCACTGGAAAACACAAGAATTCTCCAGCTGATTGTTTCACTGCAGGATGAACCTGTGCAGCAGCTGTCACTCATAAACTTCATAAAGAGGAAACACGTTTCTGCTTCTATATGAGCTGCAGAAAGATTTTTTACTTTATTAACAACTGTACAACAACAGTCTCATATGTATCAGTTTATCATACTGTCTCAACAAAAGCAACAATAAACAAGAAAAATTAACATTGAAATAAAGTGATTTAAATATTACAAAAACTATTATTACTATTTTTTTTCCTTTATTAACAGCTGTGTAACATACAAACATAGTTTTATGTATACCAATGTAACATATTGTCACAGCATAGATAAACAAAAACAAATAGATACAAAATTGAAATGAAATGAAAAAAATATTTTTTTAAAAATTATAAAAATGAATAAATAATTGAACAAATATCAGAATGAAAGCTATTTACAAATTAAGTTTTGTATTTAAAGCATCACAAATAGAATGAACAAAATCTAAATTGTTTTAGCATATGAGAAAAACAAAGACTTTATATTTAGTTAAAGATTTCTTCATAGAGGCGAATTGTGTGCTGGGATTTTTTATTTTGTAACAATCTAACAGATTTAATATAATTATCTACTAATATTAAATGATTCAAATGATGGCAGGGAACTTGGAACTTGAATTTGTGAATGTGAAATTTACCAATCAAAATGAATAAATTGACCACATGTTGTATTTCCTGGTTGTTGTTCCTGTTATGTAAGATAATATCTTTAAGTTCCAATTTAATCGTGTGAGTAGTTTTATTAGCAAGAAATTCCATCTTTCTCCAGAATGATTTGGTGTGACGACATTCAAAAAAGACGTGTTTAATATCTTCTTCACTTTTACAGAATTCACAGGAGAGAGAGAGAGAGAGACAGAGTGGGAAATACAAATCTAGAAATACCATCTGACTCACTCAAAAGGACTCTCCCTGTCATCGATAAATCTCTTTGCAGCCACATATTTAAGATATTTTTTGTTTTTTGTATTTTTGGATTGAAGTTCTTTTCTTGGCGTTCTTTAAGATTTCTGGATATGTAGATTCCAAGATATTTAACAGTTTTTTTAACTGGAATATTGCATAGTGAAATTTCATCTGAATCATGTAAACTTAGAATTTCACATTTTGCTAAATTCAATTTCAATCCAGATGCCAAGGAAAATGAGTTTACCAGGTTTAATGCTTGATTAATCTGATGTTTATTTTTTAGGAATAAAAAAATGTCATCAGCTAGTTGAGTTATTCTAATCTCTCTCCTGGATATTGTTACACCTTGAAATGATGTCAGCGTAAAGTATATATAGACAGTAATTCGACAACAAGTAAAAAGAGAAATGGAGAGCTGGGACAGCCTTGGCAGACTGATCTATGGACTGGAAATTGTTTTGTGGTATTGGGGAACATTAAAACACAACTAGTAATATTTTTGTAAAGTAATCTAATATTGGAGATCAATGAATTTCCAAAACCAAATGCTTGAAGTGATTTAAATAAAAATATCATGCTCTACTGTGTCAAAGACTTTATAAAAATCGAGAAATAAAATTAAGGCACCTGGATCAATATAATCAGAATAATCCAGCATATCAAGAATCAGTCTAATATTACAAGTTATGTGCCGACTGACCATGAAACCTGTTTGGGTTTCATTGATTATTTCGTTTAAGCCTTTTCTTAGACGCCTGGCGAAAATTTGAGAAAAGATTTTATAATCTACGTTTAACAATGTTATTGGTCTCCAACTATCTATTAAAAGATTATCTTTATCAGTTTGGGGAGTAGTTTGTAGCTTGTGTTCTTCCTCTTCCAACCAATTTGCTCTTGAGTGAATGAAGGCCCCTTCAGTCAAATTAATATATAATTGGTCTATATCAATTTTGAGTTTTGTCAGTTTTAACACTTCATCATTTGTGAGGGATTCTTTGTTTAGAAATGAATTTAATTCTTGAAAGATTTCAACTTCTTTTATATTATCTGTTTTTTTCTCCTTACTGTATTTGATGGCTAATTCCCTAACTTTAAATTGAAAGTACTCCCACTTTTGTAAACTATTCATTTCTTTATCTTTGAATATTTTATTAACTGTTTCTTTTATTAGTTTACAAAAACGTTCATCTTGTAGTAAAGTACAATTAAATTTCCAGTATCCACGTGCATTTTTTTTTTGCCCAGACGGGTTAACAAAAGTAATACTTATCATTCTCTGATCGGTAAGAGGGGCATAGATATGTGAGGTTTCAGAGACAAATGTTAGTGCTGATGACGATATCAGCCATCGGTCAATTCTGGATTGTAGTGAACCATTTGTGTTGCTCCATGTAAATTCCCTCTGGTATTGATGCATAAACCGACAAACATCAGTAATTTAGTTGTTCACACAAGAATAAAATTACCTTAAAACCTGATTTAGATGAATTCCTTGCTGGTATTCTGTCTATGTGATCACTGCTTACATCATTAAAGTCACCGCCAATTATTAAGTAGGAGTCTTTATATTTGTCTTTTATCCTTTTCAGTTCCATAGCGAGACTAACAATCAAATTCTTTGCTAAAGTATTATTATTGTGTCCATAAACATTACATACCACTAACACAGCACTGATTGTTCTTAATACCAAAATAATCCATCTGCCATCTTTATTTCAAATGGATTCTACTACATCTTCTTTCAGTTTATTTAGCAAAATAGCGACACCTGCTGAGTTATTAGAAGCATAACTTAAATAAATCTGATCTCCCCATTGATTTCTCCAAAATTGACCATCTTCATCACACGAATGAGTTTCTTGTAAAAGAATCAAATTAGAATTAGAACGTCTACAGAACAGGAAAATAGATTTCCTTTTGATAATATTCCGAATGCCTCTAACATTAAGAGAGATTAGTTTGAGATTGCAGAAACTGTGAGTTGCTGTATGTGAAAAATAAAACTTAACACGAACAAGAAAAATGCAGAATGCAAACGAATATCTGAAAAAGAGAACTGAGTTACAAGGAAAGAGTCTGACCTCTATCAGAAAGTTAAATACTCTGAACAAAACCAGTCCCTTAAATATGTCTGTTGATCTTAGGCCATATCTGTCACAGCATCAGTTTAGATGGTTTTTGATTTCTGTCCTGTTTTGACCAACAAAGTCGTTTGTTGAAGGGAGACTTTCAGGCAGCGAATCTCACACCTTCGATGAAGACGACTGGACCTTGCCACCTAGTTTTCTTCCCTTCCTTACGAGCTTTTTCAACCAAGGGCCACAGTTTATTCCTACAATCTTTCTGGGAACGTGTCAGGTCCTCAGTCAAACGGAGGCTCCTCTTCATCATGATGTCAGCAGTGTGAGACTTTCCAGATCTTGTTCCTGAAGGACAGAAGGTTGAGCTGTATAATGACCCGACGTGGTTTTTTTATCATCTCTGCGGCGACCAACTCTGTGCACGGTGTCAGTCAGAAAACCAAGATCACTCTGGTCTTCAGGTTCAACTTGAGCCATCAGCTCAAAAATTTCTTTTCTCACATTTTCATTTTTTCTTTCTGGTAGATTCATGAGACGCAGATTCCATTTTCTGCTGTATCGCTCATTATAACTGATCCTCTCTGCATTTTTTCACTCTTTGCATATTATCCTTCCATCTCTTCTTTCAGCAGGTTCATGTCTGCCGAGTTTTTGCTGATTCTTTGTTCAGAAGCGTTGAACTGTTCCTTTACTTCATAAACAGCTTTGAGGATTTCTGCATTAGAGACCGTTTCACTCTCGTTTTTGTTTGTGCACATTTTCTTGGAGTTGCTGGTAAAGGCGAACACAAACCCTAAAAATCCTCCTCTGGTTCCAGCTCCACCATCAAACTTCCTTTCATACTTTTCTTGGCGTCTCTTTTAGTCATTTCAGAATTAATCATTTCAGCAAACTTAGTTTGTCTGGTGTTAGCGCATTCATATAGAGCACACACAGGCCATTAACCGTCGGCGTTTGGCAAGAATTTTTTTTATGACCTGCATAAAGTTTTTTTTTATGACCTGCATAAAGTTGCGCTCTGCTGGATCGATTCAATGACGTCATTTGTTTGTCAAGTATTTGAAACCGAAGCGTGTTTGGATGAAGGAGAGCTCAGCTCTGTCTGGGTGTCGTTATATTTAATGAGGCCAGATTTCATCTCATTAAATTAATTATGACATATATTAAACGGCTTCCTGACGTGTCATCTCAGCTCTCGGTTGCCAGTTGCTGAGATGATTCTCAGGTCAAGTTTCAAATAGCCAATATTTGAATAAATCACCCACATATTCTAAATCTAAATGGTTATTATCTCATCTGACAAATGACAAAGTATATAAAGGAAATTAATATCAGTTCTAGCATGATATTTACAGCAGCTTTGAGCCTAGATTAAACTTCCTGCCTCTAGACAAACGGGGAAAGTCTATTAAAAAAATAAACTTTATTGAATTTTACAACCACTCATAGAGGTAGAAATACAAAACAAAAAAATAGAAGAAATAAAAGTAAAAAAAGAAAGAACTGGGGGAATAAAAGAAAATAACAACAATAAGAGCAGCACATGTGGCTGGAATTAAAAAGAATCCATAAAGAGAACATCAATCAAAACTATAAGTGTCGAGATATATCAACATAGATCTTCCTTGTCATATTATTGGACTTAATTATTTTAAGTGCAGAAAAAATAGTTTAAAGTCATTGACAAAACAGACAAAGGAGGATTTGCCTTTTCATGATATTTCCCCATAAGGACAATTATGTTAACCATGTCCACAGCAGATGAATTCAAATTGTCCATATAAAACAAAGTGTTACAGATATTAAAAGGAGGAATACCTGCCATCTTCAGTGATAATAAATTCTTTATATCGAGCCAAAATCTGGCAGTCAGCCCACATTTATATGTCACCACTGTAGGACATTAACTCTGTGTCGTCTTTCTCCCTCTGTCTCACTCTCTCTGTCCCTGTCCTCAGGTGTCCCCGGCTTTGGAGCTACTGGTCCCACTAACCTGCCCAATAATTCCCACTCAGCCCAACTGGTCCAGGCAGATGTCCGCCCACCCTGAGCCTGGTTCTGCTGGAGGTTTCTTCCGTTAAAGGGAGTTTTTCCTCTTCGCTGTTGCCTTTAGCTGGTCACAGGGATTTGTTGGGTTTTCTCTAAATATTTCTATAGTCAGGACTTTATTGTGTAAAGTGCCTTGAGATGACTGTTGTATTTTAGCGCTATATAAATAAAGTTGAATTGAATTGAATTGAAATTATCAATAAAAGTCAAAAGATCCATATTCTACATATTCTACATGTTCACATAGATTCATTCAGGTTCGTGTTTCTGCTGACAGTCAAATGAAAGAATCAGCAAAGAAGAAGCAGAAGCCTGATTATTTTCTACCTCCTCAGAAACGTCACTAGAGACGACGTGTCTGATTTCATGGGGTTTAGTTCAACAGAACTGAGTCATTTGTTTGTGACAATCATTGATCTGTTCTACTGTGAGAAACAGTTGGTGATGTTGGTGATAACCAGGACTTCAGAGCGACAGTCTGGACTCTCCACTAGATCAGACAGAAGCTTCACTCCTGGATCCTGCAGCTCGTTGTCCCTCAGGTCCAGTTCTGTGAGATGGGAGGGGTTGGACTTCAGAGCTGAGACCAGAGAATCACAGCTGATCTCTGTTAACTTGCAGAAACTCAATCTGACAAAGTATTAAAACAAAACGTAAACAATTATTTCTATGAATTCCCAAAGATCTAACACATAATTCTAAAACGATTACATTGATCACAACATTAAAACATTAAAACCACCATGTGATGGACAGGGGTCATCAAGGGCAGCAAGTTGTGATGCACCGAGCATAAAGCACATCATTCATAAAGCGTGAATGAAGTGGCATCATGCTGACTGAATTGCACGCTGCCATTGTGGGGCTTCAGGAAAGCTCTGTATCATCATTTAGATTAATGTGTTGCTTTGTGGACGTTATTTATAAATGCATGTTAGGTTGTTAGATATGATGCTTTTGGAAATAAACTGAATTTCTGACAATATCATATTTTGAGCTGTTTTTATCCCAAGTATTAAAGTATAAGAAAGCAGAAAGAAGAGAATATGACAAGTTATACAGTGATACTCTCATGAGAGTATTCAGCAAAATGAACAAATAACGTGTGACACAGCAATTGTTCAGAGGTGTGTGACTAAACTCTGCTCCGCTCTCCCAATTTGAGACGGCCCATCCTGCACCATCTCACATATCTGCACCTCCACTGGCTGCATGTATCTGTCCAGAAACGACTCAGAACGCAGTGTAATAAATAGAAAGATTAGAAGGATATGTGACTTTAACCACATTGTTAGGAAGAATCTGCCAATTTCTACAACAATGTTTTTTCATTTTGATTTGGTGTTTCAGTCTCATTCCGACTGTGGTCTGTCTTTTAGGATGGTGGACCAGGACGTAACGTGTTAATACTAAAGCTGAGAGAATGTGAACTGCCTTGGACGGACTTGGAGCTGTATTAACGGTCTGTGTGGCAGGGAAACATCTGCACAGACTTGTGCAGTCTCCATGGCTTTGGAATATCGATAGTCCTACTGACCTAAAATGACAGCAGCCACATCTCAATGGAGTCCAATCGTCAAAGTCACATTTCTAAGTCTCCCCATTCTCATGTGCTTATTATTCTAATAAAACACTAATAATATTAAAGATTACACCTGTTCTTTGGCCTATTTGTACCCAGCTCTCACCACAGTTCTCTGCTGACCGTGAACCTTCCAGCCATTTTCTGCCCTGAGCTTTGGACCTTGGTGATCTGTCGGCCTGTTTGCTCCTCACCTGCCTGTTAAACCTGTTTGTCTGTTACCTGTCTGAATCCTGTCTGCTAGATCTGACGCCCCAGCACCTGTCGGCCTGCCCGTCTCCTAACCTGCCTGCTCCTTGTCTGACTTTCCTGCCTGTCTGTGACCAACTACCACCAGACTCTGCTGGGATTCCTGTCCTCACTCTCTGTGTCCCGAATCCCCTGCTTTTTGTGTTTGTTGGACTGCTGAAACTGGACTTTGGAATGTTTGACTATCATTGGACTTTGGATAAGCAAAGTATTTTGGATCTGGATTTAGAAGAGTTTACTTGGACTTTGGATTGCATACATTGAACTTTGGAAGTGTGAAAATCCATCTAACTCATTGGTCCTTGTCTGTGTTTTCCTGCAACAAAGATACTCTCCTAGATTAATCTTCCTGCCCCGAGCGATACAAGACCGTTCAGGTAAGTTTTTTAAAATAAACGTTATTGAATTTTACAACCACTCGTAGAGGTAGAAATACAAAACACAAAAATAGAAGAAATAAAAGTAAAGAAAGAACTTGGGGTATAAGAAAAAATAGAATCCATAAAGAGAACATTCAGAGGAGGCTTCAATCAAAACTATAAGTGTTGAGATATATCAACATAGATCTTCCTTGTCATATTGTTGGACTTTATGTCAAGCCAAAAAGAAAAACCAAAGTATCAGTGGTTTTGGTGGATCCAGAAAAGTGCAACACACGATTAAAAAGGAAAAAGTTTATTGAATAAATTAATGGATGAATGTTGGATTGGATTGAAGAGAGACACTCGGAATCGTCGGGGTAGTCAACGCAGGCAGTTATTCTGCCCTCACAAGACAAGCTCCCAGATCTTTGTCCACAGCCCATGTGTAACTAACACTATGTGTCCTAAAAATCAAACAGACACAGTCACAAATCCAGGGACATTTATTTAGTCTGGCAGCAGTTTACTGCCTTAATCCAGAATAATACAATTTCTGGACTGGAGCCTCCTTTTTCTCATCATCATTGAAGAAACTCTTGACCCGTAAACACCGAAGTGAGCGATGTTAGAAGGAATGCAGACCTCAAAGGAAACTGAAACCAGATTTACCCTTGGTATAAAACTACATTTGTCCTCAAAATGCTAAACACATGTTGGAATCTAATCCAGACAAACATTTAACCTTAGAAAAAGCAAAGCATCTCTGAATGAGACAATGTCAACCTGAAGTAAATATATAAAGACTTGCAGATTGTTTTCTCTCCTGGAATCAAAGCAAACGGAGACAGTCCTGGATTCAACAGGTGAGAGGAAATAGTTATTGTCAAAAATCCAAAAAGGTCCTTTAAGTGTCATTTATAGCTGGCCAGCTAAAATAATAAGAAATAAAATAAATGTGTAGAGTTTGGTTAGAGGACTCAGAGCCTCCCAGTGAACAGGCCGTCCATCTGTCCCAGCAGGTGAGCGCAGCAAACTACGTCCCTCGGAAGTCGACATTCTCTAATATTTCGTCCCCATAATACAGGTGACGTCATACAGCTTTTGATTCTAGTCTCACCTGGCAGAAGGAAACGTAAGTCGATCACATGAAGGGAAGGAGTGAAACAAGTGCAGCAACGACTTCAGGAGACTCGCTCTGACCCAGTCGACTACCTGAGCCCATCACTCCATCAATCCACAGGGTGAAGCTGTAACACAAAACTAGACAGAAATATGAACGTAAATATGTTTATCTACAGTTATGTTGTCATCAACAGAACTGTGTGATGTAAAATGTGCAGAGTCAGTTTGTTTTCACAAGATTATTATATATATGAATAACATGGAAAGAGCAGTAATGAGTAACTTCTTATAAACGATATCAGTGACCACTTACAAACTGCTCACAAACACATAAAAACCGATATTAAGGCCAAAGACTAAATTATGAAGAAACAGATGTGATGATGCCATCATGGCCCTTGAGCAGGATTTAACGCAGCTTCTTCTTCTTCTTCTTCTAATTCTCTCCAGTACGACTCCACCCTCCCACTTTGACCTCAGTGACAAACACAGAGCAGAGTTAACACCTTTCTGACAGTTTCAACATGAAAACTGTGAAATTATTGTAAAGGTCAAATTCATGGCAGAGCTGCTGGATTGGATTCGATTGTACAGATGTACCTAATAAAATGGCCAGTGAGTGTGTTTTAACAGTCACTACATTTATTTGTAACTCATCTTTTTCCTACAAATATGAAATAAGGAGAAAGACATAAAGACATTTTCCAACTACAGACCAGTTAATCCATCATCAAGAAATAATATGTCACGTCTGAATCTGCCTAGACACGCCGTCCTCACAGACTGAGTGACCACGGAAGAAACAGACTGTGAGAGGCCAGTAAAACACAGGTACCTACTCTGAGGGAGGGAGTCTCAGGTTCCTCACTCCCAAAATGCATGTAAGTCACAACTTGAATTTCAAGGTCGAGGTCAAGAAGGTTCTTTGGTGTAATGAGACCAAACTGGTGCCAAACACAAGGACCAAACACTGCACACACACACACACACACACACACACACACACACACACACACACCATCCCCACTGTGAAACACGGCGTTGGCAGCGTCGTGCTGTGGGATGCTTCTCGCAGTCGGCCCTGGAAGCCTTGGAAAGAGTGAAGCAAATGCTGAAAAAATATTACAATCTTATTCAGTCTGCAAGAGAACTACAGCTTGAGAGAAGGATTGTTTTCCAGCAAGACCGTGACACAGAGGTGGTTTACAGGCAACAAGGTGACTGTGCTGGTGTGGCCGAGTCAAAGCCCAGACCTCAGTTTAAAAGAACTTGTGGCTGGACTTGAAAAGAGCTGTTTACACCCGATCCCCACCCAGCCCGACAGAACTTGAGCAGTTTTGCAAAGACATAAACTTGCAGAGACGCACAGAGTCTGTGCTGCAGTCGCAGCTAAAGGTGCATTTACTTCAGGGGTGAGTATTTAGGCCAAAACTTATTTCACAATTGTTTTTGTCAAAGTCGCAAACCTTTATTGACCGTGAATGATTTCTGACGTCAGTAAAAGAAACAGGTTCCGTTTATGAACGTGTCAGTATTATTAATAACCGGCTTCTTGTGCAGACACCTGAAGCTCAAATCCACCAGCTCTGACCCGTGTTTGACGTCCAAGCGTTAAAGTTCACAGGAGCACGAGGACGAGACAAACTGGGCTTTTCTGGGCGCGGACGTTCTGTGGGTGTTCACTGATGACACACGAGGTGAGTGAGTTAACGGCAAGCTAACCAGCACCCGTCAAATATGAGTAATACAGCAAAAACACAGAAATGAAGAATCCCAAAGCTGTGTGTGTGTGTGTGTGTGTGTGTGTGTGTGTGTGTGTGTGTGTGTGTGTGTGTGTGTGTGTGTGTGTAGTTCCCCCCGAGCACTGTGTGGTACCAGCTGATGAAATTGAATCTGAAGAATGACCGAGGTCACGCGTGTTTTGTTGCTCCTGCGCTTTCTGTGGACGTTAACTCTTTCCAGAGGAGGTGAGTGAGGCGTTCACTGGTCCTCTTCCACTCCACCGTGAAACATATTTTATTTCAGGACACAGCATGTTCAGTGTTTCCTGTTATGAACTTCAGTTCACTTTAGTTTCTGTGGAACTGAAACTAATAATTAAACTATTACTTAAGGTTAAACTTAATTAAGTTAACCAGAAACCGACAGTTACAATCCGAACGCTTCTGAGGAGACACACACCTATAACATCCCCTGATGTGTTGCAGACGCTGCGTCTCCTGTGTTTTCATGCAAAGCTGCGTGTTACCGTGCAGCTTTCAGAGTGACACTGATGTGATCATTCACTGGATTCAGACACCAGGAGACCTTCATGTTCACTCCTACTACCAAAACCAGGACCAGCTGGGCAACCAGGACCAGAACTTCAGAGGCAGGACGTCGCTGTTCAAGGAGCAGATCTCAGGAGGAAACGCCTCACTGCAGCTGACAGGGGTCAGAGTTCAGGACCAGGGCGGATACAAGTGTCACACCAGCACCATCACTGGCAACAAGGATGGAGTCATCCAGCTTAAAGTGGACGGTAAACGCAGGCAAATACAGACCAACACAGAAAAAAAGTTGCAAAAAGTTTTACAGATTTTAGCGTCTGAAGTCAAAGACAAAGTAAATTCATGTTTTCCAGCTCCAGTCCGTAAAATCCACATCGAGCAGGTAGGAAACAGGATCACCTGCAGCTCACAGGGGATCTACCCCAAACCCGAGCTCACCTGGTCCACGGACCCTCCATCCAGCTCCAAGAGCACGATCACCGTCCATCCGACTGAGCAGCAGCTCTACAACATCAGCAGTTCTCTGATCCTTTCAGATCCTGTTCCTGATGTGATCTACAGCTGCTGGATCAGCACTCGCACAAACACCAGGAGAACCACCCTCAGAAACACGGGTGAGCTTTACTTTGAATCTGGATCCTCGAGGATGAATCTGATTCCTATCTGCACTTTACTGACTCTAGAAATTGTCTTTCTGGCTGCAGCAACGACAGCTTCTCTTTTCCAACCCATTTCCTTGTAAAGCCAGTGGGCTGAGCTGCATGTTAAACTAACCCCAAGTGTTTTGACAGGGGAGGGTCGTGAAGGGACAGGTCTCCAGTTCCAGACAAGCCCTCATCTAGTGCACGATGCCCAGATGCCTATAGGACGTCAAAGAACTAAAGAACTGGAAGCTCCTGCGTGTAGCTTAGGTTGGACTTCACCTTAACAGGTTTAAATGTGTTGCACTGTTAGTCAGTTTGTCCTGCGGTAAACAGGTAAAGACGGAGCATCAGACGGATTAGAACCGATTTAATTGGCAAACATGTGCCCACCTCATCCTTTGAACGTGATGTTCATGTCCGGGGCGTCTACACACTTTCCTACAGTAACGGGAGGAGAAGGACAACGGTTAGAAACCCTGAGAAATAAATAGCTGAGAGCTGCGGCCGCTCACTCACTCCCTGGTGTTTTTGCCTTCCAGCTCTCACCGTGGACACGCTACCTCTCCCCCCTCAGTGGGACCTTCCATTCAGCCTGATTACATCCTGTGTCTTTGACCGTCTTCGCTTTCATTCGCTCCTTCACAAACAAGCTCTACTCGCTCACTGTTGGAGCTGTTACCTCCTCATTTCTCCTTCTGCATCGGCTGCAGTCTTCACCTTTATGTCTCGATTCCAACTCATCTCTCGTTCACCCCGATAACGTTAAGTAACGCCGTGCATCTTAAACACACAATGTTAAATGTGCGACTCCGACACAGAGGCTCCACTGTCCGTGTGGGTTCACTGCCAAAAGGACTATTGAGTATGAACAAAACAACACAAGTGAATCCTAAAAGTGAAGGAAAAGAGGAAGAACAGGCTGATAGACTGGCAGGGGGCTGGGAGTCTCCCAAATGTGCATCAGCCAAACACCAAACCAAAATCCAATCGAAGCAGGACGCCACAAACGGCACAGCAACAGAACGTTCCACATAAAAGTGAGTGAACTCCAGTTTAACAAGCCCGCCCACATGTGCAGGCCCAAACCTGCCGCAGTGCGAGGAAGCAAGACAAAGGCCGACGACTGAGCCCGTCCAAAAACAAGCCACATTAACAGCAATACACATAAAGAAATAAACACACATTTCATATTTTAGCATAAACGTCAAACTGCTCAGCTCGTTGACCTACAAAAGTTATGGCAGACTCACTTCAGATATTAAAAACAACACCTCAGGAATTTACACCCCTGCTTTTAGCGCATGCATTGACATTCGAAGCACAAAAATAAGGTTTGACTAACTGAAACCACATGCAGCAATCAGCCTCTTTTCCCTCTGTCAGTTGGGTGTTTCTCTCTGTGCCTCCCTGTCACCGATTTCATTGTCATAAATATCATAAATTCCCCCATCGAATGATTTCAGCAGCATCTTTTCCTTCATACCCGTTCTGTGCATGAAAGTATTAATCAGTTAAACGATGCACGTCTCTGTGTTGGACTGTCTCAGCCTCTATCAACAGCTCCAGCAGCGACACCACGCTCTCCTGCGCCACCTCCAACTCTCCTCCGCTGAGCCTCATCTGGAGATTCAACCACAGCCAGATCATCCTGAGCCAGAGTAGCGACGGCCACGCGGTGTCGAAGGAGTGGAGGCAGCAGGTGAAGAGCGTGTCGGAGACGGGAGGCCTCACGCTGCACCAGTTGTCGGCAGAGCATCAGGGCACGTACACCTGTGAGTTCACGAACAAAGAGGAGACGCACATAAGCAACACTGTTCTGAGGACAGAGAGAGGAGGAGGTAAGCCAGCAGGAACTCTACACCTGCACCGTGCAACACATGCACGAATAAAAGCGTTCGTCTAATCCACTCGTTTCTATTTCAGAAAGATCCAGCAGCTCTGCAGCCGTCACAGGCCTGGTGTTTGCAGCCATCCTGGTTCTGGCAGCAGGAGTAACTGGGCTGGTCATTTACTGTAAGAAGAGGTGAAGACAAAAGTCTCTTTGTACCTTTTAATTCATTTGATGTATTTTGGACTGGAAACATTCCAGCTTGAAAAACTAGAGAATCAAACACGTGTAAAACTCATTTATCTTAGCGTCCAGTTTGCATTTTCACACTCTTTAAAATACGACTTAAACGAAATGAAGCGACTGGATCCTGAGCTCGAATGAAAGAATGAAAGCGTGTGTGTTCTGGGAGGAGCCTCATACGTGATATAAATACCAAAAATGACAACAACCTACTGCGAGAATGTGCAAAATCATCACAAAGAAACAGAAAACGACCACAAAATGAGACGCAAAGCCAGAAAACGAACAGCTGAAGGGGCACAAAGCGTCACACAGGTCGCCAATAAAACCCAGAATGAACAGTGTGAATGTTATTAGCACGGATCTGTGTTAATGAGGCTCAGTTTGGTTTTTGTGCTGAATCTTGTTCATGTCAATTTGGTCTGATGCAGGTGACTGACACTGAAAGAGGAAAAGACCAAATGTCTCCGGTGAAGATTAATGAACTTGCAGTGGATGGAACGAACCCTGTCGTCTTCCGTGTCAGAACATGTGTCTAACTGCTGGAAACTCAGTCATTTACATTTAGTCGGTTTCATTCAACGCGTCACGCGGGTCAATTTCAAGGTGGCAAAGCTCTGATTCAGGATTCAGCAATTCTGCTTTCCTATAAAACATGTACAATTTTTACCCAAACTAACAACTAACCACTGACCTCATTCCTCCCTGACACTTCACATCCAGACATGTAACGTATGTGTGTGATTTCGCCCTTTAACATTTGTCTGTAGTGCCATAACTCGAAGCCTCTGTGGAAATATGTACTAGGTTAAAGTGACGCTGTCAATCAAATACTGTAAATGGGGCTTTGTCATTAAAGGTCGGGACTAAAACAACATGCACGAGGAATCACAAAAGACGTTTCACTTTCGTCAATGGAAAACTTGTACTTTTCTCAAAGGGTAAAGCTGTAAAGTAACTGATAACTTCTGTAACGCAGCTTCGAGAACTAACACCAAACATAAAAATCTGTTTTTTCTATGTAAAAGCAATAAACAAATAGTAAACCATAAATAATAAAGTTCTTACTAATGATTGTGTGACACAGGATGTGAAATGCGTGTTGTCGGTGGGACTGTGTCGATGTGGTTCCTGGTTTCCAGCGGTGGTTGTGCAGTAACACACAGAGTAATGACAGCTGCACAGTCTTTTTACAGAATCGTCCATCATGTCGGCCGTGACTTTACTTGTTGACTGAACTGTCACAATATGCCTCCATCATAAAAATCCCATAGTAAAGAAAGAGCTACAACCCGATTCAGGAACAAAGAAGCTCACAGGAAAATGTCAAAGATAGTTTGACTACTTGAGGTTTTTATGCAGAAGTATCAAGACGGAATGTTCAAGACAGAGGACAAGCCTCCACTGAACCATCACACTGATGGTGGACGTGTCGTCTGGACTTTATTCATAAAGTTGTATTGAATTATCTGATAAATAAACTTTAAACCAACCAAGTGCAGTTTCTTTAATCCCAGTGTCACTGTAATAAAATGTGGACAAATGCAGCCAAGATCTAATGAGGACGTCCATGACCTGAAGACAGGAGAAGACTGTCAGGGACTCTCACCGCTGCGGGTTCTGTGCTCTGATGAATCTAAATTGTGACTGATGAGTTTCAAGCGCTTCCTGTACAGGCGACCGCTGTGCAGGGGACTGAGGTTTCACTGCTGGACCCGACACGACACGAAGGAGGAAAAGTGAAATAAAACCATCAACTCACCTAAGAAACAATCCTTGACCGACAGGAAGGTGTGAGGCGTTTGCCGGATAAGAGGAGATTTAACTTTACAACATTTAACAAACTAATATTTAAGTCGCATAAACAATATGTAGAGTAATTTTACAACATTCTACATATACAGATACATATACTATCATTCTGGTTACTTTTTTTTATTACTTTACAAATTTTCCTCATATGTTGCAAAAATCTGAAAGTCCCCAAAGCTGTAAAAAGTAAGTGAACGTCAAGGCTAAACAAGCAGCCAACGGCCTGGCAGGACTGACTGACGATGGTCGTATCTCGTCCCGGTTCTGGCCAGGCTCTGCTGATGGGGTTCCTGCCGCAGGAGCAACACTTATAAAGTAGCATGGACTTATAATCTGTTAACATCTCCAACATGGATCATATTGATTTTGTTTGTCCAACAAATCATCTGTTCCTGGGTTTCCGTTTAGCCTGTGCGCACTCCTGCTTGGTGGACGCAGATCTCGGCAGGCAAAACTCGACATAACACCGGACCAGACCAACTTAACGCAAAACAAACCCAACAGGAGGACAGCAGGAAACAGTGACCAACCACTGCAACACAAGGAAAAACATCAGATTTTTACACAAAAAAAAAAATTGTAATATTTATTTTAAACTAATCACTTAAAAAAAAATGTGTCCATAATAAAACAAAGCCTGCAGCTGCTGCCTCAGTCTCCCTCATGCACAGGAGGCTTAAACCTTCAATACGTGCCCCCCTAAAATGCTGCAGGCCACACTGTGGGATCAAGGAAAACCATTAAAACCACATTAACCCAATTAAAACATCTTCACCTTTCAATTCCTGACCAAGCACTGAAGTCTCACTTGGTCCAGAACAAGGCCAGCGTTCCCTCTGACCTCCAACCAAAGTACCAGCTCCACACAAAACACACCTGACACCTTTATCTGCTCTGCTTCCAACCAATGGGCCGACAGCAGGGAGATCAACAGGTGGCACCGATTACAAACAGATGAATTCAGATTGTCTATATAAAACCAAGTGTTACAGATATTAAAAGGAGGAATACCTGCCATCTTCTGTGATAAACAATTCTTTATATCGAGCCAAAATCAGCCCACATTTATATGTCACCACTGTAGGACATTAACTCTGTGTCGTCTTTCTCCCTCTGTCTCACTCTCTCTGTCCCTGTCCTCAGGTGTCCCCGGCTTTGGAGCTACTGGTCCCACTAACCTGCCCAATGTTTCCCACTCAGCCCAACCGGTCCAGGCAGATGTCCGCCCACCCTGAGCCTGGTTCTGCTGGAGGTTTCTTCCGTTAAAGGGAGTTTTTCCTCTTCGCTGTTGCCTTTAGCTGGTCACAGGGATTTGTTGGGTTTTCTCTAAATATTTCTATAGTCTGGACTTTATTATGTAAAGTGTCTTGAGATGACTGTTGTATTTTGGTGCTATATGAATAAAGTTGAATTGAATTAAATTGAAATTATCAATAAAAGTCAAAAGATCCATATTCTACATATTCTACATGTTCACATAGATTCATTCAGGTTCGTGTTTCTGCTGAAGCTGAAATGAAAGAATCAGCAAAGAAGAAGCAGAAGCCTGATTATTTTCTACCTCCTCAGAAACGTCACTAGAGGAGCGTGTCTGATTTCATGGGGTTTAGTTCAACAGAACTGAGTCATTAGTTTGTGACAATCATTGATCTGTTCTACTGTGAGAAACAGTTGGTGATGTTGGTGATAACCAGGACTTCAGAGAGGAAACTTTTCACATGCAACGTCCACTTCTACTGCAACACTCCATCAATCCACAGGGTGAAGCTGTAACACAAAGCTCAACAGAAACATGGACGTAAATATGTTCATCTACACTTATGACGTCATCAACACAACTAATGTGCAGGACCAAACAAGAAAGTATTTTTTTATTTACCCAAAACTATGAAAACTAGTCACAAAATACTGAACTTATAAAAAGGGTCAACAAACCCAGACCAGACTCAACTCAATGTGACAGAATTATCCCTAATCAAACCAACTCAAACAAACTAACCCCCCCAACCGGACACTCAGGGGAACATACAGTAAATAATGACT
This sequence comes from Channa striata, assembly GCA_033026295.1. Taxonomy (NCBI): domain Eukaryota; kingdom Metazoa; phylum Chordata; class Actinopteri; order Anabantiformes; family Channidae; genus Channa; species Channa striata. The sequence goes on from CM065169.1 coordinate 38,931,613, forward strand.
GATCAGACCATTCCAGACATACCAGGGGTCAATGAAAGACAAAACCTCACAACTGACTTATAGAAAACAAATAATGGCAATAAGTCTGCCAAATACAAATAATCAGAAGTTATCCAGAACAACTATATCGAATAATTAACCTAACATCAATACATAACCACAAAATTACAATTCCCCCCTTTTAGGTATCAGGCTCCCATTGCTCATTTCCTCCATTTAAATGTTCTGCTTCCTTGGGGCCATTCTTTTTCTCAGCTGAACAAGATGATTCTCCAGCAACCGAAGCCCAAAGCGGATCCACAATTAAACTAATATGATTGTACAGAAGTGAACTAAAAGGCAACAAATAGAAACTAACGTACTGTCAACTTATCAGATAAACTGAATTTAAAAAATGAAATGACTCCTTATTTAATCTGTACAACAAAATGTTCAGCGTAAACGAAATTATTAATAGAAATCAAAAAAACAAAATATACACTGCATGCAGATTACTAAGATTTAAATGCAGCATGTGGCAGCAGGGGGCAGCCATCACAAGAAATATGAATGTGAACATGTTAATCTACAGTTATATTGTCATCAACAGTTTATTTTCAGAAGATCTGAAGGAACCAAAAAAGACAAAGTCAAATCCATGTGGAGGTGGATGAGTGGAGGAGTGTCCGTGTGTCTGCAGAGACTGTGGAGAAGGACAGAGCAGCAGCACAACAGTCCAGATCCACTGCTGGTCCTCTGTCAGATCCAGAGGGACACACAGGGACCATGGTGGACTGGACATTGGAGCTGTTCATCTCCACTTCTTCTGGTTCCTCTGTCAGTCACTGCTGGATGAAGCTCTGCTCTCCACTCGAGCTCCCAGTAACATGGTCCAGTCACAACATACTGCTGCAACATCTGGATCATCAGGACACAAGTCGTCCTCTCTACACACACCATCTTTTTCACTTTGACCTTTGTAAAGATCATCACTTCCACCTGTTGATAGTAGAAAAGACAACAGATACATGAGTGTTTCCAGAGACTGTCAGTCAATGACGTAGCACAACCATTATAAAGAGCAGCAGGTCTGTGCAGAGAGGAACTGACCTCAGAGTCTCCAGGCGACAGTCTGGACTCTCCACTAGATCAGACAGAAGCTTCACTGCTGAAACCTGCAGCTTGTTTCCTATCAGGTCCAGTTCTCTCAGATGGGAGGGGTTGGACTTCAGAGCTGAGACCAGAGAATCACAGCTGATCTCTGTTAACTTGCAGAAACTCAATCTGACAAAGTATTAAAACAAAACACACAGTTATTTCTATGAATTCCCAAAGATCTAACACATAATTCTAAAACGATTACATTGATCACAACATTAAAACATTAAAACCACCATGTGATGGACAGGGGTCATCAAGGGCAGGGGACTGGAGCTACACAGTCTAATAAGTTGTGATGCACCGAGCATAAAGCACATCATTCATAAAGCGTGAATGAAGTGGCACCATGCTGACTGAATTGCACGGTGCCATTGTGGGGCTTCAGGAAAGCTCTGTATCATTATATAGATGAATGTGTTGCTTTGTGGACGTTATTTATAAATGCATGTTGGGTTGTTAAATATGATGCTTTTGGAAATAAACAGAATTTCTGACAATATCATATTTTGAGCTGTTTTTATCCCAAGTATTAAAGTATAAGAAAGCAGAAAGAAGAGAATATGACAAGTTATACGGTGATACTCTCATGAAAGTATTCAGCAAAATGAACAAAGAACGTGTGACACAGCAATTGTTCAGAGGTGTGTGACTAAACTCTGCTCCGCTCTCCCAATTTGAGACGGCCCATCCTGCACCATCTCACATATCTGCACCTCCACTGGCTGCATGTATCTGTCCAGAAACGACTCAGAACGCAGTGTAATAAATAGAAAGATTAGAAGGATATGTGACTTTAACCACATTGTTAGGAAGAATCTGCCAATTTCTACAACAATGTTTTTCATTTAGATTTGGTGTTTCAGTGTCATTCCGACTGTGGTCTGTCTTTTAGGATGGTGGACCAGGATGTAACGTGTTAATACTAAAGCTGAGAGAATGTGAACTGCCTTGGACGGACGTGGAGCTGTATTAACGGTCTGTGTGGCAGGGAAACATCTGCACAGACTTGTGCAGTCTCCATGGCTTTGGAATATCGATAGTCCTACTGACCTAAAATGACAACATGTCAATGGAGTCCAATCGCCAAAGTCACATTTCTAAGTCTCCCCATTCTCATGTGCTTATTATTCTAATAAAACACTAATAATATTAAAGATTACACCTGTTCTTTAGTCTATTTGTACCCAGCTCTCACCACAGTTCTCTGCTGACCGTGAACCTTCCAGCCATTTCCTGCCCTGAGCTTTGGACCTTGGTGATCTGTCGGCCTGTTTGCTCCTCACCTGCCTGTTAAACCTGTTTGTCTGTTACCTGTCTGAATCCTGTCTGCTAGATCTGACGCCCCAGCACCTGTCGGCCTGCCCGTCTCCTAACCTGCCTGCTCCTTGTCTGACTTTCCTGCCTGTCTGTGACCAACTACCACCAGACTCTGCTGGGATTCCTGTCCTCGCTCTCTGTGTCCCGAGTCCCCTGCTACTTGTGTTTTGTTGGACTGCTGAAACTGGACCTTGAAATGTTTGACTATCATTGGACTTTGGATAAGCAAAGTATTTTGGATCTGGATTTAGAAGAGTTTACTTGGACTTTGGATTGTATACATTGAACTTTGGAAGTGTGAAAATCCATCTAACTCATTATTCCTTGTCCGTGTTTTCCTGCAACAAAGATACTCGCCTGTACCCAGAGTTCTCCTGAAGGAACATCACAGCACTCACGTGCAGCCTGCTACTTATCTCTCGTACGCTGTAACCCTGCTCTGCTCAGCTCACCTCGTTAGCCACCATCTTACCTCTCCCCTGGTTCCTCCATTTTGTCTCTCTTCCAATCGACTCACCTGTCCCTTACTTGCGTCTCTCTGATCTCATTGTCCAGTCCCAGACCCCCCTCCCAGAATACTGCCATCCTGAAAACCTACTCACCAACCTACAGATCACCATTCACCAGTTTAGCTCAGTTTTCCCCCTGTGTTCTGTGTTTCTGGGTCCAACTACACACACAGTATGTGAGTATTAAACGTGTTCACAGCTCGATCCAGCAGTACACTGCTCCATCTATTCCTTCCTAATAACTTTTTTGTGACCTCTCACAACTGGAATAACAACTTCCTTTTTTAAAAAGCATGTAGCACTAAGTTAAGTTCCAGCAGTGTAATTAATTGTTACTGAGCAGCTGAGCAGATGGATAAAGTTAAATGAAATATATCAGCACTCTTAAAATGTCTCTTGTCCGATCAAACTACATAATTAAACATATGTAATCCAACAACTGACCTCAGAGTCTCCAGTCGACAGTCTGGACTCTCCAGGAAACCACAGAGCTGCTTCACTCCTGAATCCTGCAGGTCGTTTCCTCTCAGGTCCAGTTCTGTCAGATGGGAGGGGTTGGACTTCAGAGCTGAGACCAGAGAATCACAACTGATCTCTGACAACAACCAGCTCCTCAATCTGAATAAAGAATCAAAGATGTGGATGAAATCATTAGTAATAATCAGATATGTGATAATCAATGGTCTACTTCTCTTTCGGCTTTTCCCATTAGGCGTCGCCACAGCGAATCATCCTTTTCCACCTCACTCTATCCTGGGCATCTTCCTCTCTGACACCAGCTAACCTCATGTCCTCTGTTAGAACATCCATATATCTCCTCCTCGGTCGTCCTCTCGCCCTCTTGCCTGGCAGCTCCATCTCCAACATCCTTCTACCAATATAATCACTATCCCTCCTCTGCACATGTCCAAACCATCTCAGTCTGGCCTCTCTGACTTTGTTGCTAACACAGGCAACGTGGGCTGTCCCTCTGATGAACTCGTTCCTTATTCTATCCAACCTTGTCACTCCTAAGGAGAACCTCAACATCTTCATCTCTGCTGCTTCCATCTCTGCCTCTTGTCTCTTTCTCACTGCTACTGTCTCTAACCCATAGAGCAGAGCTGGTCTCACCACTGTCCTGTTCACCTTTCCTTTGAGTCTTGCTGACACTCTTCTGTCACACAACACTCCTGACACTTTCCTCCACCCATTCCAACCTGCCTGCACTCGCCTCTTCACCTCTTTTCCACACTCCCCATCACACTGAACTGTTGACCCCAAGTACTTAAACTCCTGCACCTTCTTCACCTCAGCCCCCTGTAACCTCACACTTCTACCTTGCTCCCTCTCGTTTAGACACATGTATTCTGTCTTACTACGACTGACTTTCATGCCTCTGTTTCCAGAGCAAACCTCCACCTCTCCAGCTGTTCCTCCACCTGCTCTCTACTCTCACTGCAAATCACAATGTCATCTGCAAACAGTGTTTTCTCTAAAATGAGCAGAGTGATTTTGTCCTTATTACTTTGACTTTGCCCTTGTTATTGTGGATCATCATAATATCAGCCTTTGACACACATCATCCAAATGTCAGCACATTCCAGCATTCCACTGGAATAAACTGAAACTTGTTTAATTTGCTGATAAGATACACGACGGCTTTGAATAAATGAACGAAATAATGAAGAACTTAATGAATGAATAACATTGATCAACTAAAGAGACAGTAAATAAAATCTCCAACAGTATCAGTGAGTGAACTGACTTCAGAGTCTCCAGTCGACAGTCTGGACTCTCCAGGAAACCACACAGCTGCTTCACTGCTGAATCCCGCAGCTTGTTGTAGCTCAGGTCCAGTTCTGTCAGATGGGAGGGGTTGGACTTCAGAGCTGAGACCAGAGAATTACAGCTGATCTCTGACAAACTGCAGCGACTCAATCTGAATAAAGAATCACAGATGTGAATCAAATCATTAGTAATAATTTGGGTCATCACGTGTGAGTTCTGGTGACTCCTCCTGCGGTAAGCGTATTGTGTCACTTCCTGTTTCCTGTTTCTCTACATTGTTTCAGTCTCTGCCGAAGGATTATTCACTGGTTAATCGTAGCTCTTGTTTTCTAAATTAGTGATTTCTCTGTGTATAAACTATCACATAAGATTTGTTTAAGCAAACACCTGCTCTCCTGAAATAATTAAACAAACTAGCTAACTAAATTTAATCGATCTAGCTTCGTTAGCCTAGCACCTAGCAATGGCTTCTCCGTCTCCTTCTGTCTCTCCTCTGACTTGCTGTCTGCCACATGTTTAGTTTTTCCTCGGCCTCCTTTAGTGATAACGGTACTTGTAATAAGTGTGAAGTTCTTGCAGCTTTGGAGGCGAGGCTCTCTGAATTGGAAGCTCGGCTCCACACCATGACAAACAATCCAGCTAGTCAGGCCCCGGTAGCTTGTGCGGACCAACCTAGCATAGCCACTGTTAGCTTAGCCACTGTTAGCTGTTCCCCAGCAGTACCCGAGCAGCTGGGAAGCCTTGGTGACGGTTCCACACAGCATTTACTTCATTATTAGATTCAATGTGTTTCTCTCAAATTGTAAATGAACCCACTCATTGTTTTAGTCACACCCTAGACCTTGTCCTTACGTACGGTATTGAAATTGATAAACAGTATTTCCTCATAATTCTGTTCTCTCTGACCATTTTCTAATAACATTTGAATTTAGTTTAATGGACTACACAGCAGCTACATGTACCGACATAACTGAGAGTAGCCTCATTAACTGTCCTCCTGTACAAGTTGATTACCTGACTGATAATTATGCAGCATCTTTACTTGATAGTGTTGCCCCTCTAAAAAAGAAGGCAGTAATTCGGAACAGGCGATCTCCATGGTATAGCTCGCAAACCCGCAATTTAAAGCAGGCGTCACGAAGACTAGAAAGGAAGTGGCGTTCCACTCATTCACAAGAATCACGCTTAGCCTGGAAAAAGAGTTTATACTTATACAAATTAGCCTCCGTAGAGCCAGAACAGCTTATTATTCATCACTAATAGAGGAAAACAAGAACAACCCCCGGTTTCTTTTCAGCACTGTAGCCAGGCTGACTAAGAGCCATAGTTCAGTTGAGACTAGTATTCCCTCAACGCTATGTAGCAATGACTTCATGACCTTCTTCACAAACAAAATCATAGCTATTAGAAATAAAATTCACCAGACCCTCCCCACAAATACAACAGAATTAGAATCATCAGTAAGTCCTCAGTCCCTTTTAGACTGCTTTGTGCCCATAGACCTTGCTGAATTAACTTCAACTATTATGGCATCTAAACCAAGAACATGTCTGCTAGACCCTATTCCAGTTAGACTGCTCAAAGACGCTCTACCCTTATTAGACACGTTCGTATTAGATATCATTAATCTATCTTTACAAACAGGATATGTACCAAAGGCCTATAAGGTAGCTGTAATCAAACCTCTACTTAAAAAACCTAGTCTGGATCCAGGTGTCTTAGCCAGTTACAGACCAATATCCAATCTCCCCTTTATTTCTAAAATACTTGAAAAAGTAGTTGTAAAGCAATTATGAGACCACCTGCGCAGAAACAACTTGTTCGAAGAATTTCAGTCAGGATTTAGAGTTCATCATAGCACAGAAACCGCACTGATTAAAGTCACCAACGATCTTCTTCTGGCTTCAGATAACGGACTTGTCTCTATACTAGTTCAACTAGATCTTAGTGCCGCATTTGACACCATTGATCACAGAATATTATTACAGAGACTAGAACATGTTATTGGAATTAAAGGAACTGCACTAAACTGGTTTAAATCGTATCTATCAGATAGATTCCAATTTGTTTGTGTTAATGATGAATCTTTGACATACACAAAAGTTAGTTATGGAGTTCCACAAGGCTCTGTATTAGGACCAATACTCTTTACTCTATATAAGTCTCCCCTTGGCAACATTCTTAGAAAACACTCTGTAAGTTTTCATTGCTGCGCTGATGACACGCAGTTATATCTATCTATGAAACTTGATGAAACAGATAAATTAATCAAACTACAAGCATGTCTAAAAGATGTAAGGGACTGGATGACGTATAATTTTCTTCTTGTAAACTCAGATAAAACTGAAGTTATTGTATTTGGGCCTAAAAGTCTAAGAGACATGTTTTCTAACCATGTTGCTACTTTAGATGACATAACTCTTGCCCCCAGTAGTACTGCAAGGAGTCATTTTTGGCCAGGATTTGTCATTTACCTCACACATAAAACAAATCTCTAGAACAGCCTTCTTCCACCTACGGAACATTGCCAAAATTAGGAGCATCCTGTCCCAAAGCGATGCTGAAAAATTGGTTCATGCATTTGTTCCTTCTAGATTGGACTACTGTAATTCTCTACTTTCAGGCTGCCCCAGTAACTCTCTAAAGAGCCTCCAATTAATCCAAAATGCTGCAGCAAGATTACTGACTGAGATTGGTAAGACGGATCATATTTCACCTTCTTTAGCTTCTCTCCATTGGCTTTCAATTAAATGTAGAATAGAATTTAAAACCCTTCTTTTTACCTATAAAGCTTTAAACGGCCAAGCCCCATCATATTTAAAAGATCTCTTAGTACCATATCATCCTACTAGACAACTTCGGTCCCAAAATGCAGGCATACTTGTGGTTCCCAGAATTTCAAAAAATAGAATGGGAGGCAGAGCCTTTAGCTATCAAGCTCCTCTCCTGTGGAACCAGCTCCCAGTCCAGATTCTTCTTTGTCCCGTAGTCGTCTTTCTCCCTCTCTCTCCCTGTTCTCAGGTGTCCCCGGATTTTGCGTTGTGTGTCCTCCAGTGTGCAGCTACTGGTCCTATTAACCTCCCCAATGTTTTGTTGTTGCTTTCGTTGCTCTGTTCTTTTCTCTCTCCACTTTCCACTCACCCCAACTGGTCAAGGCAGATGGCCGCCCACCCTGAGCCTGGTTCTGCTGGAGGTTTCGTCCGTTAAAGGGAGTTTTTCCTCTCCACTGTTGCCTATGGCTTGCTCAAGGGGGATTTGTTGGGTTTTCTCTAAATGTTTTTATAGTCTTGACTTTATTATGTAAAGTGCCCTGAGATGACCTTGTTGTAAATTGGCGCTATATAAATAAAGTTGAATTGAATTGAATTGAATTGAATATGTGCTGATCAATGGTGTTTTGTCTAAAATGAGCAGAGTGACTTTGTCCTTGTGTTATTGTGGATCATCATAATATCAGCCTTCGACACACATCATCCAAATGTCAGCACAACATTCATACACACATTCATGTCAGCACTGATTCACAACATGCTGCTCATCTCACTCACCTCTGCAATTAGAAGAGAAACAACAAATCACATATGACAGAATAAATTACTACAATGTTCAATTATTTTATACTGATGACAAAACAAAAAAAATTAATATTTGATGTTAATTAACTAACTACAGTTGACGACTGAAGCTGCAGGAAAAAGTCTCCAACAGTATCAGTGAGTGAACTGACCTCAGAGTCTCCAGTCGACAGTCTGGACTCTCCAGGAAACCACACAGCTGCTTCACTGCTGGATCCTGCAGGTTGTTCCAGCTCAGGTTCAGTTCTGTCAGATGGGAGGGGTTGGACTTCAGAGCTGAGACCAGAGAATCACAGCTGATCTCTGACAAACTGCAGCTCCTCAATCTGAATAAAGAATCACAGATGTGGATCAAATCATTAGTAATAATCAGATATGTGCTAATCAATGGTGTTTTCTCTAAAATGAGCAGAGTGACTTTGTCCTTGTGTTATTGTGGATCATCATCATATCAGCCTTCAACACACATCATCAAAATGTCAGCACAACATTCATACACACATTCATGTCAGCACTGATTCACAACATGCTGCTCATCTCACTCACCTCTGCAATTAGAAGAGAAACAACAAATCACATATGACAGAATAAATTACTACAATGTTCAATTATTTTATACTGATGACAAAACAAAAAAAAATAATATTTGATGTTAATTAACTAACTACAGTTGACGACTGAAGCTGCAGGAAAACGTCTCCAACAGTATCAGTGAGTGAACTGACCTCAGAGTCTCCAGTCGACAGTCTGGACTCTCCAGGAAACCACACAGCTGCTTCACTCCTGGATCCTGCAGGTTGTTCCAGCTCAGGTCCAGTTCTGTCAGATGGGAGGGGTTGGACTTCACAGCTGAGACCAGAGAATCACAGCTGATCTCTGACAAACTGCTGCAACTCAACCTGAATAAAGAATCACAGATGAAAGTTTAGAAACAACTTCCTGTTTAAAACATCAATGTTTAATCATTTGATCAGAGCTAAGAATTTCACTCTGATCAGATGATGATCACTGATGATGACCAAGATTGTGGTTTCAGACGCTACATATTGTTTGATCGACTTTGACATCGCGTTGATCCCATTTGAAGGAACTTTTACAATGAATTCAGTAGTTTTCGTCTAAAATGAACCAATTAGTCCATTAGGGTTTTTACTTTAGCTGCTCTCCTGCACGGTAACAGCAGATGTGGGTAGACAGGCCAAACTCAACACGTCAAAGAGTAAAATTACTGCTAATGTGTCAAAAAAGTGGTTTGTTATGATATGAGACAATAATGAGATTGTAACGTGTAAAACAACCTTGATTAAAAATGGAGTAAAAGTGAAATTAGCTGTAATTAAATCTACTTAAGTAAATACAGAAACATGAAAAATTTACTTAAGTGCAGCACGTCCAGCAATGGATGTCTGTAGTTTAGTGTCACCACAACTTTCACATCATATTAATCTCAGCACACAACTAAAAAATGGCGTCTGACCTCAGAGTCTCCAGTCGACAGTCTGGACTCTCCAGGAAACCACACAGCTGCTTCACTGCTGAATCCTGCAACTTGTTTCCTGTCAGGTCCAGTTCTGTCAGATGGGAGGGCTTGGACTTCAGAGCTGAGACCAGAGAATCAAGGCTGATCTCTGACAAATTGCAGTTTTTCAATCTGAATAAAGAATCACAGATGTGGATCAAATCATTAGTAATAATCAGATATGTGCTAATCAATGGTGTTTTCTCTAAAATGAGCAGAGTGACTTTGTCCTTGTGTTATTGTGGATCATCATAATATCAGCCTTCAACACACATCATCCAAATGTCAGCACAACATTCATACACACATTCATGTCAGCACTGATTCACAACATGCTGCTCACCTCACTCATCTCTGGAATTACTGTAACATCAGACAAGTTTTCTATCAAATTCCAAACTGACATTATTCATGAAATAAATGATCCCAGTGAGTTCAGCTTCCTCCTGAATCCTCTTTGTACCTGGATCAGATGTTGACTGATCAAAGTCACATGGACGTTCTCTTGTCGGATCCTAAATGAACCTAGAACCTTTCTGTACAAACGTGTTTCTGCTGCTGGTTACTGGTTGTGTCTCTACACAAAGTGACATCACTGTCTGACAGGAAGCATCATGCACAGGTTCAAGTGTCTCTCACCATCCACACAACACGACAGTGAGAAAAGATTCCGGGGAATCTCAGAGCATAAAGGCCAAAGGCAGAAACCACTGTTGAGTGTGTGGGACCGTGGAGCTGTCAGACAGACAAATGTCAGAGACACAAAGTTTTCACTATTTCATACTTGATGATTATTGAGGAGTCAGAAAAACTCTGCTTTTCTTCAGTTCATGGATCATGACAAGGTACTAGTCCAAGGCCCAGTCCGACTGTCAGCCTGTTCCTCCTCAGCACCACTTTCCTTCAAGTCCAGTCGGCAAACATCAGCCAGGCTGGACTTATGTCACTTTTCTCCGTGGACCAAACTTCAAGTCACACAGTGTTGAGGGATTTGACCTGACGATTTGTGCTCAGACAAACTTAGAAACTAACCTGAACATTCACTTATGGGTTGAAGACGAAAAACTGACCTCAGACTCTCCAGACGACAGTTTGGATCCTTCAGTCCAGAACAAACCAGCTTCACTCCTGAATCCTGCAGGTTCCGGTTTCCACTCAGGTCCAGTTCTCTCAGATGGGAGGGGCTGGACTTCAGAGCTGAAGCCACAACTTCACAGTGAGACTCAGAGAGTCGACAGTCAGAAAGTCTGTGATCACAGAAAATGTAAAATTATATAAAATTCAAACTTTGAAATATTATATTTTCTCTCTTTTGATCACAAAGCAGAATGAGATGGAGGCAGCAGCTAAATGGCCTGAACTGATCCTCTATGCACTTTTGTACTTTATGGAGACACACACAGATTAACTTTGAGTTCAGTGTTGGCAGCTCAGGTGTATCGTGGCTCAATCAACACATTTATATGAAAAAATAAGTCACTGTAAACTGAAGCTTCTTTTAGAGATTTGACGCTGTCTCCTAAAAAGTTTCCGACTAAACTTCAGTTTTAGTTAGAAGCTAAAGATTTGACAGATGCTGAAAACTAGTCTCCAAATTAATTTGATAACATATTCATATTTTGACGTCTTTTAACATCCTTTGGGAGTTGTCCACTGATGTGTCCAGCTCCCACTTAGTGACTATTTCCTGCACTATACACGTTTGATTTGATAAAACAAACACCTGTGGACTCAATACACACACAGAAATGCATAAATACATAAACAGATCTATAAAACCCAAAAGGAACAGAAGCAGAGTGACGTACATTCAGTTGGGTTGTAGTTTTTTAAATACAGGTCTACAGTTAAACAGAGAACAGGGAACAAGTTTGTATTGAGCCACAATCACTGTCACTTTGTTTCCTTTCACCTTGAAAAAATCAGTTTGTTTAACAGTTTCAATGATTTTGTCACTGTCCAGTTGTGTTTAAGTGTCACCATCAGTGCTGAGCTCAGCAAGAAAACTGACACTGAGTGTGAAGATAAAAAATGAAAGATGAAATGCTGAACCTTCATCTGTGATCGTTTCATCTTAAACCCAAATGTCTTTAGTTCACAGAACAGATACTTTTGACTGGTTGTTGTTAAGTGTGTTTGATCACATCTGGACTTACCGAAACTTTCTGCAGTTCCTCACAGCTGGGATCAGTCTCAGTCGTCCCGACTCTGTTGAGTTGTACTTCATCAGGTCCAACTCATCCAGAACCTCCTCTGACATCTGCAGCATGTAGGCCAGAGCTGAGCAGTGGATCTCAGAGAGTTTCTTCTCTGATCTGTTCTCTGACTTCAGGAACTCTTGGATCTCCTGATGGACTGACTGGTCCTTCATCTCCATCAGACAGTGGAAGATGTTGATGCTTCTGTCAGGAGAGATTTCATCACTGTTCATCTTCTTCAGGTTGTTGATGACTCTCTGGGTGATTTCTGGACTGTTCTCTGTCTGACCCAGCAGACCTCCTAAGAGTCTCTGGTTGGACTCCAGACAGAGACCATGAAGGAAGCGAACAAACAGGTCCAGGTGGCCATTTTTACTTTGGAGGGATTCCTTCATGGGTCTTATCAGAAAAAGATCCAGAGTTAATTTATTACCTTGCAAGTCCTTCAGTACTTCTGTTTTCCTGTTGGTGTAACAGTGGAAGAAATAAACTGCAGCCAGAAACTCCTGAATGCTCAGATGAACAAAGCAGTAAACTGTTTTCTGGAAGATCACACTCTCTCTTTTGAAGATCTCTGTACAAACTCCTGAATACACCAAGGCCTCTGTGACATCAAGACCAACCTGCTCCAGGTCTTTTTGGTAGAACATGATGTTTCCTTTCTCCAGATGTTCAAACGCCAGCCTCCCTAGCTTCACAAGAACTTCCCTGTCAGCCTCCGTCAGCTCCTGTGGACTGGTCTCGTGTCCCTCGTCATACTTGTTCTTCTTCCTCTTGGTCTGAACCAGCAGGAAGTGTGAGTACATGTCAGTCAGGGTCTTGGGCAGCTCTCCTCTCTGCTCTGTAGTCAGCATGTGCTCCAGAACTGTGGCAGTGATCCAGCAGAAGACTGGGATGTGACACATGATGTGGAGGCTCCTGGACGTCTTGATGTGGGACATGATTCTGCTGGACAGCTCTTCATCACTGAACCTCCTCCTGAAGTACTCGTCCTTCTGGGCGTCAGTGAAGCCTCTTACTTCTGTTACCCTGTCCACACATGTAGGAGGGATCTGATTGGCTGCCGCAGGTCTGGAAGTTATCCAGACCAGAGCCGAGGGAAGCAGATTCCCCTTGATGAGGTTTGTCAACAGCACGTCCACCGATGACTTGTGTGTGACATCAGACACAAGCTCACTGTTGTTGAAATCCAGTGGAAGTCTGCTTTCATCCAGGCCGTCAAAGATGAACAAAAGTTTACAGACAGCCAGCTGCTCTGCTGTGACCTTCTGTAATGTTGGATGGAAAACATGGAGCAGCGTGAGAAGACTGTACTGCTCATCTCGGATCAAGTTCAGCTCCCTGAACGAAAGCACAAGCAGCACATCGACATCTTGGTTTTCCAAGCCCTCTGCCCAGTCCACACTGAACCTCTGCACCGAGAAGGTTTTTCCAACACCAGCGACGCCGTTGGTCAGAACCACTCTGATGTGTCTCTGTTGGTCAGGTGAGGCTTTAAAGATGTTGTGGACCTTGATTGGAGCGTCATGGAGGGTCTTCATCTTGGAAGCTGTCTCAAGCTGCCACACCTCATGTTGGGTATTAACCTCTTCACTCTGTCCCTCTGTGATGTAGAGCTCAGTGTAGATCCTGTTGAGGAGGGTTCCACTTCCTGTTTCATCACTTCCTTCAGTCACACATTCACATCTCCTCCTCAGACTGATCTTATGTTCATCGAAAACCTGCTGCAGACCAACATCTGCTGAAAGATCAGAAACTGTGTGAGACTGAAGAATCAGAATCTGAAATTCTCTTGATTATTTTCATGCAAAAAATAATTTTACAATCTTACTTTGTACAGTTCTGGTCTGAGTTTCTGTCTGCAGTCTGGATCTTTGTCCACGCTGGGGACATGAGGAGTCTCCTGATGAACCAGACTGGTCCCAGTATGAGGTGACGCACTGTCTGCAGAACCAGTGTCCACAGCTGGTAGAGACGGGATCCTTCAGGACGTCCTGACACACAGCACAGCAGGACAGCTGCTCCTCCACAGACACACGAGTCCTCTTCTTATTTCTGTGGAGGTGAAATACAAATTCACTCTAAGAAGATGAATTTTATTTAAGCAGATGCACTGACTTGGCTGAACACTGACAGTTGATGCAAACTTTTTGACCACTGCTTGGTAATCAGCCCATTCAAACTGGACTTTTAGCTACAAAATGTCTCTCTCACATCTGTGCATCATTTGAGAGTTGTGGTTTAGAAATAAACAGGTGACCACACACGTCTAGAATAATGAGGTTTGAAAAGCAGAAATCTATCAGAGACAGTTAGTTTGACCCAATCAACTGTCCAACAGCAGCTTTTCAAAGGAAAGTAGAAAAGAACTGATGGGCACAGGTGGACTAATGGAAACTATTTTTTATGGGGAAGAATAAAAGTTTTATCAATAATTAGAAAGTCAATAATACCCTCCAGCTGAAGGCCTATTGGTTTTCTCAGTCACACAAGGACTGAGCGAACTAAAACACACATGTGCATAAGTGCAAAAGTGTGTCATCATGCAACTCAGGATTAAGGGCAAACACAACAAATATAATAGATGTTAAAATCTGAATCAGAAATCAGAAAATGTAGGAGAAAAGGCAGAAGCATTCAGAGCTTCTTCTGTACTGACTGCTGATTAATATCTGTATGTACGAGCAGGTTTTAGTTTGATCTGTTTTCTCTTTGTTTCCTGTCTGGGGATCAATAAGGATTTCTAAACAATTACAACAAACTTACTTTGTGTCTGAGGGTCCAGGTTCAGGACTGAAGACTGGAGGATTATTTTTGGACCGGTCACTCTTCATAGACAGACAGCTGGATCCTACAGACTTTGCTCTGTCTCCGTGTTTCTTCATCTTCAGTCTGAGACATAAAACAGAACAAACAGGAAGTGAAACACACAGAAATAAAACCCGACTGTCAGTTTGACTGAAATCTTTCTTCGATTTATTGGGTTAAATGTAGTTGTGATTTTTAGTATTCAAAAAATTAGGACTTTGTGTTCACAGATTAATAAACTGTTGAAGTAATAAAACTTCGAGAACATCAAGTTCTACACGCCGTGTTCCTTCCTCAGTTTGTCTCTCATCAGACAAACAGCAGGAGACAGTGTGTGTTGTGTCCTCTACTGTCCACAGGGACAAACGGACCCAGACACTTTGACACTAACACAATATTAATCATAATTATAATGTTGGATTAACACTCACTGTGTTTCAGACGTCATGTTTTCTGAACTCTTTCGCTTTCAGTCGATCCTCCTCGTGACACATAGGAAGTTTTGTAAAAGGGGAACATGGAAACTCTCCACCTTCCAGATCTCTGCCTGTGTCCGGCTCCTTCTTTTGTTCTAGGTTCGGAGCTCGGTGTGATGCTGCAGATATTAATTCCATTTACGCACATTCCATAATATAATCATAATAATAATAATGTTGGATTAACACTCACTGTGTCTCACTCGTCACTTTTCCTCCTTCTCTTCCGTCAACACAAAATGGCGTCTGAATTCTTTCCGAACTCTTTCGGTTTCAGTCGCTCCTCCTCGTGACGTACCGGAAGTTTCCACCTTCCAGCCGGAAGTACATTCCCGCTCGGCACCACCGTCCCTGTGTCCGGCTCCTTCTGTAGTTCGAGGTTCGGAGCTCGGTGTGATGCTGCAGATATTAATTCCAATAAACCTTCATCACTGGAAAACACAAGAATTCTCCAGCTGATTGTTTCACTGCAGGATGAACCTGTGCAGCAGCTGTCACTCATAAACTTCATAAAGAGGAAACACGTTTCTGCTTCTATGTGAGCTGCAGAAAGATTTTTAAACTTTATTAACAACTGTACAAGAACAGTCTCATATGTATCAATTTATCATACTGTCTCAACAAAAGCAACAATGAAGAAAAAAAATTACATTAAAATAATGTGTCTAGGAGTCGTTATATTTATTGACGCCAGATTTCATCTCATTAAATTTATTATTGTTATTTTTTTTCTTTTATTAACAGCTGTGTAACATACATAGTTTTATGTATATCAATTTAACATATTGTCATAGCATAAATAACCAAAAACAAATAGATTACATAATTAAAATGAAATGAATCATTAAATTAATTATGACATATATTAAACGGCTTCCTGATGCCTGATTCCTAAATCTAAATGGTTATTATCTCATCTGACAAATAACAAAGTATATAAAGGAAATTAATATCAGTTCTAGCATGATATTTATAGCAGCTTTGAGCCTAGATTAAACTTCCTACCTCTAGACAAACGGAGAAAGTCTATTAAAAAATAAACTTTATTGAATTTTACAACCACTCATAGAGGTAGAAATACAAAACACAAAAATAGAAGAAATAAAAGTAAAAACAGAAAGAACTGGGGGAATAAAAGAAAATAACAATAAGAGAAGCACATGTGTCTGGAATTAAAAAGAATCCATAAAGAGAACATCAACCAAAACTATAAGTGTCGAGATATATCAACATAGATCTTCCTTGTCATATTATTGGACTTAATTATTTTAAGTGCAGAAAAAAATAGATTCAAGTCACTGACAAAACAGACAAAGGAGGATTTGCCTTTTCATGATATTTCCCCATAAGGACAATTATGTTAACCATGTCTGCAACAGATGAATTCAAATTGTCCATATAAAACAAAGTGTTACAGATATTAAAAGGAGGAATACCTGCCATCTTCAGTGATAAACAATTCTTTATATCGAGCCAAAATCAGCCCACATTTATATGTCACCACTGTAGGACATTAACTCTGTGTCGTCTTTCTCCCTCTGTCTCACTCTCTCTGTCCCTGTCCTCAGGTGTCCCCGGCTTTGGAGCTACTGGTCCCACCAACCTGCCCAATGTTTCCCACTCAGCCCAACCGGTCCAGGCAGATGTCCGCCCACCCTGAGCCTGGTTCTGCTGCAGGTTTCTTCCGTTAAAGGGAGTTTTTCCTCTTAGCTGTTGCCTGTAGCTGGTCACAGGGATTTGTTGGGTTTTCTCTAAATATTTCTATAGTCTGGACTTTATTATGAAAAGTGTCTTGAGATGACTGTTGTATTTTGGTGCTATATGAATAAAGTTGAATTGAATTGAATTGAAATTATCAATAAAAGTCAAACCTGTCCTGTGTATGATCCATATTCTACATGTTCACATAGATTCATTCAGGTTCGTGTTTCTGCTGACAGTCAAATGAAAGAATCAGCAAAGAAGAAGCAGAAGCCTGATTATTTTCTACCTCCTCAGAAACGTCACTAGAGACGACGTGTCTGATTTCATGGGGTTTAGTTCAACAGAACTGAGTCATTTGTTTGTGACAATCATTGATCTGTTCTACTGTGAGAAACAGTTGGTGATGTTGGTGATAACCAGGACTTCAGAGCGACAGTCTGGACTCTCCACTAGATCAGACAGAAGCTTCACTCCTGGATCCTGCAGCTCGTTGTCCCTCAGGTCCAGTTCTGTCAGATGGGAGGGGTTGGACTTCAGAGCTGAGACCAGAGAATCACAGCTGATCTCTGTTAACTTGCAGAAACTCAATCTGACAAAGTATTAAAACAAAACGTAAACAATTATTTCTATGAATTCCCAAAGATCTAACACATAATTCTAAAATGATTACATTGATCACAACATTAAAACATTAAAACCACCATGTGATGGACAGGGGTCATCAAGGGCAGGGGACTGGAGCTACACAGTCTAATAAGTTGTGATGCACCGAGCATAAAGCACATCATTCATAAAGCGTGAATGAAGTGGCACCATGCTGACTGAATTGCACGCTGCCATTGTGGGGCTTCAGGAAAGCTCTGTATCATCATATAGATTAATGTGTTGCTTTGTGGACGTTATTTATAAATGCATGTTGGGTTGTTAGATATGATGCTTTTGGAAATAAACAGAATTTCTGACAATATCATATTTTGAGCTGTTTTTATCCCAAGTATTAAAGTATAAGAAAGCAGAAAGAAGAGAATATGACAAGTTATACGGTGATACTCTCATGAAAGTATTCAGCAAAATGAACAAAGAACGTGTGACACAGCAATTGTTCAGAGGTGTGTGACTAAACTCTGCTCCGCTCTCCCAATTTGAGACGGCCCATCCTGCACCATCTCACATATCTGCACCTCCACTGGCTGCATGTATCTGTCCAGAAACGACTCAGAACGCAGTGTAATAAATAGAAAGATTAGTAGGATATGTGACTTTAACCACATTGTTAGGAAGAATCTGCCAATTTCTACAACAATGTTTTTTCATTTAGATTTGGTTTTTCAGTGTCATTCCGACTGTGGTCTGTCTTTTAGGATGGTGGACCAGGACGTAACGTGTTAATACTAAAGCTGAGAGAATGTGAACTGCCTTGGACGGACTTGGAGCTGTATTAACGGTCTGTGTGGCAGGGAAACATCTGCACAGACTTGTGCAGTCTCCATGGCTTTGGAATATCGATAGTCCTACTGACCGAAAATGACAACATGTCAATGGAGTCCAATCGCCAAAGTCACATTTCTAAGTCTCCCCATTCTCATGTGCTTATTATTCTAATAAAACACTAATAATATTAAAGATTACACCTGTTCTTTAGTCTATTTGTACCCAGCTCTCACCACAGTTCTCTGCTGACCGTGAACCTTCCAGCCATTTCCTGCCCTGAGCTTTGGACCTTGGTGATCTGTCGGCCTGTTTGCTCCTCACCTGCCTGTTCAACCTGTTTGTCTGTTACCTGTCTGAATCCTGTCTGCTAGATCTGACGCCCCAGTACCTGTCGGCCTGACCGTCTCCTAACCTGCCTGCTCCTTGTCTGACTTTCCTGCCTGTCTGTGACCAACTACCACCAGACTCTGCTGGGATTCCTGTCCTCGCTCTCTGTGTCCCGAGTCCCCTGCTACTTGGGTTTTGTTGGACTGCTGAAACTGGACCTTGGAATGTTTGACTATCAATGGACTTTGGATAAGCAAAGTATTTTGGATCTGGATTTAGAAGAGTTTACTTGGACTTTGGATTGCATACATTGAACTTTGGAAGTGTGAAAATCCATGTAACTCATTGGTCCTTGTCTGTGTTTTCCTGCAACAAAGATACTCGCCTAGATTAATCTTCATGCCCCTGGCGATACCAGACCATTCAGGTAAGTTTTTTAAAATAAACTTTATTGAATTTTACAACCACTCGTAGAGGTAGAAATAGAGAAGACAAGAATAGAAGAAATAAAAGTACTTGGGGTATAAGAGAAAATAAGAGCAGCACGTGTGTCTGGAATTAAAAAGAATCCATAAAGAGAACATTCAGAGGAGGCTTCAATCAAAACTATAAGTGTGGAGAAATATCAACATAGATCTTCCTTGTCATGTTATTGGACTTAATTATTTTAAGTGCAGAAAACATTAGTTTAAAGTCATCGACAAAACAAACAAAGGAGGGTTTTTCTTTTCCATGATATTTCCCCATAAGGATAATTATGTTAACCATGTCTGTGACGAATTCAAATTGTCCATATAAAACAAAGTGTTACAGATATTAAAAGGAGGAATACCTGCCATCTTCAGTGATAATCAATTCTTTATATTGAGGCAAAATCTGGCAGGGCAAGAAAAATCTAAGTATCAGTGGTTTTGGTGGATCCAAAAAAGTGCAACACACGAGTTAACGAGTAAAAGTTTATTGAATAAATGAATGGATGAATGGTGGGTTGGATTGAGGAGAGACACTCTGAACCGTCGGGGTAGTAAACACAGGCAGGGTCTGGAGAGAGAGGAACACAGGTGAGAGGGAGGAAGTTACCACAGGAAACACTGGATCTGGCAGAGTCTTACTGTGGAGTGGACATGGAACATGAGGTGGACGTCAGACGAGGTGAGTGGACAGTACAGGGGAGTCTCCGGGAACTGAAGGTGGCTGACAACGTCAGGCGAGTAGGAACCAAACACAAAGCAACAACTAAGGCAGAAATATTCCAGAAAGGGAAGAGGAAAAGAAACAATGTCCAGAGAAAACATCAGAACACAGTCCCAAACTAAAACCCAGACTTGTGCAAAACCCAATAAAAACACACTGGAGTTCCCAGAGGAAAACAGTCAAGACCAGAGAACCAGTTCCAAAAAACCACCAGGCCACAAAACTCAAACAAGAAGAAAAAACCTAAAACAGAAGCACTGGAGACATGAGGAAACACACAGGAGGTCGAAAGACATTCTGGCCCCGGAGGACAGGAGACAGGAAGACTGGAGACAGTGGGGGACCAACCCCTGATGCACTGAGACACTTTCCTCGTCTCAGTCCACATTTATATGTCACCACTGTATGACTTTAACTCTGTCTTCTTTCTCCCGTTGTTGTCCTTCTCTCTCGGTCTTCAGTTTTCTCCAAATGTCTCTATAGTCTGGACTTTATTATGTGCCTTGAGATGACTTTGTTGTAAATTGGCAACATATGAAGTTCATTTGAAAATGACATTTGCAAGGAAAACATAATCGCATTTGCAATTTAGTAGTACAGGAAGGTAATTTTTAGGAGACACCGCCACCTTTAAACCACAGTGAGCTCTGTAGCTACCGGGACAAGAATCCCAGACACTAAATAAATCACTAACACCAAACATAAACTCACAGCATTTCTTTTTATTTCATCACATACAAATATTAAACGAAAAAGAAAAAAAAAAAAAAGAGAGTTATTCCGCCCTCACAAGACAAGCTCCCAGATCTTTGTCCACTGCCCATGTGTGACCAACACTGTGTCCTAAAAATCAAACCGACACTGTCACAAATCCATGGACATTTATTTAGGGTCTGGCAGCAGTTTACTACCTTAATCCAGAATAATACAATTTCTGGACTGGAGCCTCCTTTTTCTCATCATCACTGAAGAAACTCTTGACCCGTAAACACCGAAGTGAGCGATGTTAGAAGGAATGCAGACCTCAAAGGAAACTGAAACCAGATTTACCCTTGGTATAAAACTACATTTGTCCTCAAAATGCTAAACACATGTTGGAATCTAATCCAGACAAACATTTAACCTTAGAAAAAGCAAAGCATCTCTGAATGAGACAATGTCAACCTGAAGTAAATATATAAAGACTTGCAGATTGTTTTCTCTCCTGGAATCAAAGCAAACGGAGACAGTCCTGGATTCTCCAGGTGAGAGGAAATAGTTATTGTCAAAAATCCAGAAAAGGTCCTTTAAGTGTCATTTATAGCTGGCCAGCTAAAATAATAAGAAATAAAATAAATGTGTAGAGTTTGGTTAGAGGACTCAGAGCCTCCCAGTGAACAGGCCGTCCATCTGTCCCAGCAGGTGAGCGCAGCAAACCACGTCCCTCGGAAGTCGACATTCTCTAATATTTCGTCCCCATAATACAGGTGACGTCATACAGCTTTTGATTCTAGTCTCACCTGGCAGAAGGAAACGTAAGTCGATCACATGAAGGGAAGGAGTGAAACAAGTGCAGCAACGACTTCAGGAGACTCGCTCTGACCCAGTCGACTACCTGAGCCCATCACTCCATCAATACACAGGATGAAGCTGTAACACAAAACTAGACAGAAATATGAACGTAAATATGTTTATCTACAGTTATGTTGTCATCAACAGAACTGTGTGATGTAAAATGTGCAGAGTCAGTTTGTTTTCACAAGATTATTATATATATGAATAACATGGAAAGAGCAGTAATGAGTAACTTCTTATAAACGATATCAGTGACCACTTACAAACTGCTCACAAACACATAAAAACCGATATTAAGGCCAAAGACTAAATTATGAAGAAACAGATGTGATGGTGCCATCATGGCCCTTGAGCAGGATTTAACGCAGCTTCTTCTTCTTCTTCTAATTCTCTCCAGTACGACTCCACCCTCCCACTTTGACCTCAGTGACAAACACAGAGCAGAGTTAACACCTTTCTGACAGTTTCAACATGAAAACTGTGAAATTATTGTAAAGGTCAAATTCATGGCAGAGCTGCTGGATTGGATTCGATTGTACAGATGTACCTAATAAAATGGCCAGTGAGTTTGTTTTAACAGTCACTACATTTATTTGTAACTCATCTTTTTCCTACAAATATGAAATAAGGAGAAAGACACAAAGACATTTTCCAACTACAGACCAGTTAATCCATCATCAATAAACGGAAATAATATGTCACGTCTGAATCTGCCTAGACACGCCGTCCTCACAGACTGAGTGATCACGGAAGAAACAGACTGTGAGAGGCCAGTAAAACACAGGTACCTACTCTGAGGGAGGGAGTCTCAGGTTCCTCACTCCCAAAATGCATGTAAGTCACAACTTGAATTTCAAGGTCGAGGTCAAGAAGGTTCTTTGGTGTAATGAGACCAAACTGGTGCCAAACACAAGAACCAAACACTGCACACACACACACACACACACACACACACACACACACACACACACACACACACACACCATCCCCACTGTGAAACACGGCGTTGGCAGCGTCGTGCTGTGGGATGCTTCTCGGCAGTCGGCCCTGGAAGCCTTGGAAAGAGTGAAGCAAATGCTGAAAAAATATTACAATCTTATTCAGTCTGCAAGAGAACTACAGCTTGAGAGAAGGATTGTTTTCCAGCAAGACCGTGACACAGAGGTGGTTTACAGGCAACAAGGTGACTGTGCTGGTGTGGCCGAGTCAAAGCCCAGACCTCAGTTTAAAAGAACTTGTGGCTGGACTTGAAAAGAGCTGTTTACACCCGATCCCCACCCAGCCCGACAGAACTTGAGCAGTTTTGCAAAGACATAAACTTGCAGAGACGCACAGAGTCTGTGCTGCAGTCGCAGCTAAAGGTGCATTTACTTCAGGGGTGAGTATTTAGGCCAAAACTTATTTCACAATTGTTTTTTGTCAAAGTCGCAAACCTTTATTGACCGTGAATGATTTCCGACGTCAGTAAAAGAAACAGGTTCCGTTTATGAACGTGTCAGTATTATTAATAACCGGCTTCTTGTGCAGACACCTGAAGCTCAAATCCACCAGCTCTGACCCCGTGTTTGACGTCCAAACGTTAAAGTTCACAGGAGCACGAGGACGAGACAAACTGGGCTTTTCTGGGCCGCGGACGTTCTGTGGGTGTTCACTGATGACACACGAGGTGAGTGAGTTAACGGCAAGCTAACCAGCACCCGTCAAATATGAGTAATACAGCAAAAACACAGAAATGAAGAATCCCAAAGCTGTGTGTGTGTGTGTGTGTGTGTGTGTGTGTGTGTGTGTGTGTGTGTGTGTGTGTGTAGTTCCCCCCGAGCACTGTGTGGTACCAGCTGATGAAATTGAATCTGAAGAATGACCGAGGTCACGCGTGTTTTGTTGCTCCTGCGCTTTCTGTGGACGTTAACTCTTTCCAGAGGAGGTGAGTGAGGCGTTCACTGGTCCTCTTCCACTCCACCGTGAAACATATTTTATTTCAGGACACAGCATGTTCAGTGTTTCCTGTTATGAACTTCAGTTCACTTTAGTTTCTGTGGAACTGAAACTAATAATTAAACTATTACTTAAGGTTAAACTTAATTAAGTTAACCAGAAACCGACAGTTACAATCCGAACGCTTCTGAGGAGACACACACCTATAACATCCCCCTGATGTGTTGCAGACGCTGACGTCTCCTGTGTTTTCATGCAAAGCTGCGTGTTACCGTGCAGCTTTCAGAGTGACACTGATGTGATCATTCACTGGATTCAGACACCAGGAGACCTTCATGTTCACTCCTACTACCAAAACCAGGACCAGCTGGGCAACCAGGACCAGAACTTCAGAGGCAGGACGTCGCTGTTCAAGGAGCAGATCTCAGGAGGAAACGCCTCACTGCAACTAACAGGGGTCAGAGTTCAGGACCAGGGCGGATACAAGTGTCACACCAGCACCATCACTGGCAACAAGGATGGAGTCATCCAGCTTAAAGTGGACGGTAAACGCAGGCAAATACAGACCAACACAGAAAAAAGTTGCAAAAAGTTTTACAGATTTTAGCGTCTGAAGTCAAAGACAAAGTAAATTCATGTTTTCCAGCTCCAGTCCGTAAAATCCACATCGAGCAGGTAGGAAACAGGATCACCTGCAGCTCACAGGGGATCTACCCCAAACCTGAGCTCACCTGGTCCACGGACCCTCCATCCAGCTCCAAGAGCACGATCACCGTCCATCCGACTGAGCAGCAGCTCTACAACATCAGCAGTTCTCTGATCCTTTCAGATCCTGTTCCTGATGTGATCTACAGCTGCAGGATCAGCACTTGCACAAACACCAGGAGAACCACCCTGAGAAACACGGGTGAGCTTTACTTTGAATCTGGATCCTCGAGGATGAATCTGATTCCTATCTGCACTTTACTGACTCTAGAAATTCGTCTTTCTGGCTGCAGCAACGACAGCTTCTCTTTTCCAACCCATTTCCTTGTAAAGCCAGTGGGCTGAGCTGCATGTTAAACTAACCCCAAGTGTTTTGACAGGGGAGGGGTCGTGAAGGGACAGGTCTCCAGTTTCAGACAAGCCCTCATCTAGTGCACGATGCCCAGATGCCTATAGGACGTCAAAGAACTAAAGAACTGGAAGCTCCTGCGTGTAGCTTAGGTTGGACTTCACCTTAACGGGTTTAAATGTGTTGCACTGTTAGTCAGTTTGTCCTGCGGTAAACAGGTAAAGACGGAGCATCAGACGGATTAGAACTGATTTAACTGCCAAACATGTGCCCACCTCATCCTTTGAACGTGATGTTCATGTCCGGGGCGTCTACACACTTTCCTACAGTAACGGGAGGAGAAGGACAACGGTTAGAAACCCTGAGAAATAAATAGCTGAGAGCTGCGGCCGCTCACTCACTCCCTGGTGTTTTTGCCTTCCAGCTCTCACCGTGGACACGCTACCTCTCCCCCCTCAGTGGGACCTTCCATTCAGCCTGATTACATCCTGTGTCTTTGACCGTCTTCGCTTTCATTTGCTCTTTCACAAACAAGCTCTACTCGCTCACTGTTGGAGCTGTTACCTCCTCATTTCTCCTTCTGCATCGGCTGCAGTCTTCACCTTTATGTCTCGATTCCAACTCATCTCTCGTTCAGCCCGATGACGTTAAGTAACGCCGTGCATCTTAAACACACAATGTTAAATGCGACTCCGACACAGAGGCTCCAACAGTCCGTGTGGGTTCACTGCCAAAAGGACTATTGAGTATGAACAAAACAACACAAGTGAATCCTAAAAGTGAAGGAAAAGAGGAAGAACAGGCTGATAGACTGGCCGGGGGCTGGGAGTCTCCCAAATGTGCATCAGCCAAACACCAAACCAAAATCCAATCAAAGCAGGACGCCACAAACGGCACAGCAACAGAACGTTCCACATAAAAGTGAGTGAACTCCAGTTTAACAAGCCCGCCCACATGTGCAGGCCCAAACCTGCCGCAGTGCGAGGAAGCAAGACAAAGGCCGACGACTGAGCCCGTCCAAAAACAAGCCACATTAACAGCAATACACATAAAGAAATAAACACACATTTCAGATTTTAGCATAAACGTCAAACTGCCCAGCTCGTTGACCTACAAAAGTTATGGCAGACTCACTTCAGATATTAAAAACAACACCTCAGGAATTTACACCCCTGCTTTTAGCGCATGCATTGACATTCGAAGCACAAAAATAAGGTTTGACTAACTGAAACCACATGCAGCAATCAGCCTCCTTTCCCTCTGTCAGTTGGGTGTTTCTCTCTGTGCCTCCCTGTCACCGATTTCATTTTCATAAATATCATAAATTCCCCCATCGAATGATTTCAGCAGCATCTTTTCCTTCATACCCGTTCTGTGCATGAAAGTATTAATCAGTTAAACGATGCACGTCTCTGTGTTGGACTGTCTCAGCCTCTATCAACAGCTCCAGCAGCGACACCACGCTCTCCTGCGCCACCTCCAACTCTCCTCCGCTGAGCCTCATCTGGAGATTCAACCACAGCCAGATCATCCTGAGCCAGAGTAGCGACGGCCACGCGGTGTCGAAGGAGTGGAGGCAGCAGGTGAAGAGCGTGTCGGAGACGGGAGGCCTCACGCTGCACCAGTTGTCGGCAGAGCATCAGGGCACGTACACCTGTGAGTTCACGAACAAAGAGGAGACGCACATAAGCAACACTGTTCTGAGGACAGAGAGAGGAGGAGGTAAGCCAGCAGGAACTCTACACCTGCACCGTGCAACACATGCACGAATAAAAGCGTTCGTCTAATCCACTCGTTTCTATTTCAGAAAGATCCAGCAGCTCTGCAGCCGTCACAGGCCTGGTGTTTGCAGCCATCCTGGTTCTGGCAGCAGGAGTAACTGGGCTGGTCATTTACTGTAAGAAGAGGTGAAGACAAAAGTCTCTTTGTACCTTTTAATTCATTTGATGTATTTTGGACTGGAAACATTCCAGCTTGAAAAACTAGAGAATCAAACATGTGTAAAACTCATTTATATTAGTTTCCAGTTTGGATTTTCACACGCTTTAAAAAGCCTCATCCATGATATAAATACCAAAAATGACACCAACCTACTGCGAGAATGTGCAAAATCATCACAAAGAAACAGAAAACGACCACAAAATGAGACGTAAAGCCAGAAAACGAACAGCTGAAGGGGCACAAAGCGTCACACAGGTCGCCAATAAAACCCAGAATGAACAGTGTGAATGTTATTAGCACGGATCTGTGTTAATGAGGCTCAGTTTGGTTTTTGTGCTGAATCTTGTTCATGTCAATTTGGTCTGATGCAGGTGACTGACACTGAAAGAGGAAAAGACCAAATGTCTCCGGTGAAGATTAATGAACTTGCAGTGGATGGAACGAACCCTGTCGTCTTCCGTGTCAGAACATGTGTCTAACTGCTGGAAACTCAGTCATTTACATTTAGTCGGTTTCATTCAACGCGTCCCGCGGGTCAATTTCAAGGTGGCAAAGCTCTGATTCAGGATTCAGCAATTCTGCTTTCCTATAAAACATGTACAATTTTTTACCCAAACTAACAACTAACCACTGACCTCATTCCTCCCTGACACTTCACATCCAGACATGTAACGTATGTGTGTGATTTCGCCCTTCAACATTTGTCTGTAGTGCCATAACTCAAGCCTCTGTGGAAATATGTACTAGGTTAAAGTGACGCTGTCAATCAAATACTGTAAATGGGGCTTTGTCATTAAAGGTCGGGACTAAAACAACATGCACGAGGAATCACAAAAGACGTTTCACTTTCGTCAATGGAAAACTTGTACTTTTCTCAAAGGGTAAAGCTGTAAAGTAACTGATAACTTGTGTAACGCAGCTTCGAGAACTAACACCAAACATAAAAATCTGTTTTTTCTATGTAAAAGCAATAAACAAATAGTAAACCATAAATAATAAAGTTCTTACTAATGATTGTGTGACACAGGATGTGAAATGCGTGTTGTCGGTGGGACTGTGTCGATGTGGTTCCTGGTTTCCGGCGGTGGTTGTGCAGTAACACACAGAGTAATGACAGCTGCACAGTCTTTTTACAGAATCGTCCATCGTGTCGGCCGTGACTTTACTTTTTGACTGAACTGTCGCAATATGCATCCATCATAAAAATCCCATAGTAAAGAAAGAGCTACAACCCGATTCAGGAACAAAGAAGCTCACAGGAAAATGTCAAAGATAGTTTGACTACTTGAGGTTTTTATGCAGAAGTATCAAGACGGAATGTTCAAGACAGAGGACAAGCCTCCACTGAACCATCACACTGATGGTGGACGTGTCGTCTGGACTTTATTCATAAAGTTGTATTGAATTATCTGATAAATAAACTTTAAACCAACCAAGTGCAGTTTCTTTAATCCCAGTGTCACTGTAATAAAATGTGGACAAATGCAGCCAAGATCTAATGAGGACGTCCATGACCTGAAGACAGGAGAAGACTGTCAGGGACTCTCACCGCTGCGGGTTCTGTGCTCTGATGAATCTAAATTGTGACTGATGAGTTTCAAGCGCTTCCTGTACAGGCGACCGCTGTGCAGGGGACTGAGGTTTCACTGCTGGACCCGACACGACACGAAGGAGGAAAAGTGAAATAAAACCATCAACTCACCTAAGAAACAATCCTTGACCGACAGGAAGGTGTGAGGCGTTTGCCGGATAAGAGGAGATTTAACTTTACAACATTTAACAAACCGTAATATTTAATTCGCATAAACAATATATAGAGTAATTTTACAACATTCTACATATACAGATACATATACTATCATTCTGGTTACTTTTTTTTATTACTTTACAAATTTTCCTCATATGTTGCAAAAATCTGAAAGTCCCCAAAGCTGTAAAAGTAAGTGAACGTCAAGGCTAAACAAGCAGCCAACGGCCTGGCAGGACTGACTGACGATGGTCGTATCTCGTCCCGGTTCTGGCCAGGCTCTGCTGATGGGGTTCCTGCCGCAGGAGCAACACTTATAAAGTAGCATGGACTTATAATCTGTTAACATCTCCAACATGGATCATATTGATTTTGTTTGTCCAACAAATCATCTGTTCCTGCGTTTCCGTTTAGCCTGTGCGCTCCTGCTTGGTGGACGCAGATCTCGGCAGGCAAAACTCGACATAACACCGGACCAGACCAACTTAACGCAAAACAACCCCAACAGGAGGACAGCAGGAAACAGTGACCAACCACTGCAACACAAGGAAAAACATCAGATTTTTACACAAAAAAAAAAAAAATTGTAATATTTATTTTAAACTAAATCACTTAAAAAAAATGTGTCCATAATAAAACAAAGCCTGCAGCTGCTGCCTTAGTCTCCCTCATGCACAGGAGGCTTAAACCTTCAATACGTGCCCCCCTAAAATGCTGCAGGCCACACTGTGGGATCAAGGAAAACCATTAAAACCACATTAACCCAATTAAAACATCTTCACCTTTCAATTCCTGACCAAGCACTGAAGTCTCACTTGGTCCAGAACAAGGCCAGCGTTCCCTCTGACCTCCGAACCAAAGTACCAGCTCCACACAAAACACACCTGACACCTTTATCTGCTCTGCTTCCAACCAATGGGCCGACAGCAGGGAGATCAACAGGTGGCACCGATTACAAACAGATGAATTCAGATTGTCTATATAAAACCAAGTGTTACAGATATTAAAAGGAGGAATACCTGCCATCTTCTGTGATAAACAATTCTTTATATCGAGACAAAATCTGGCAGTCAGCCCACATTTATATGTCACCACTGTAGGACATTAACTCTGTGTCGTCTTTCTCCCTCTGTCTCACTCTCTCTGTCCCTGTCCTCAGGTGTCCCCGGCTTTGGAGCTACTGGTCCCACTAACCTGCCCAATGTTTCCCACTCAGCCCAACCGGTCCAGGCAGATGTCCGCCCACCCTGAGCCTGGTTCTGCTGGAGGTTTCTTCCGTTAAAGGGAGTTTTTCCTCTTCGCTGTTGCCTTTAGCTGGTCACAGGGATTTGTTGGGTTTTCTCTAAATATTTCTATAGTCTGGACTTTATTATGTAAAGTGTCTTGAGATGACTGTTGTATTTTGGTGCTATATGAATAAAGTTGAATTGAATTAAATTGAAATTATCAATAAAAGTCAAAAGATCCATATTCTACATATTCTACATGTTCACATAGATTCATTCAGGTTCGTGTTTCTGCTGAAGCTGAAATGAAAGAATCAGCAAAGAAGAAGCAGAAGCCTGATTATTTTCTACCTCCTCAGAAACTTCACTAGAGACGACGTGTCTGATTTCATGGGGTTTAGTTCAACAGAACTGAGTCATTAGTTTGTGACAATCATTGATCTGTTCTACTGTGAGAAACAGTTGGTGATGTTGGTGATAACCAGGACTTCAGAGAGGAAACTTTTCACATGCAACGTCCACTTCTACTGCAACACTCCATCAATCCACAGGGTGAAGCTGTAACACAAAGCTCAGCAGAAACATGGACGTAAATATGTTCATCTACAGTTATGACGTCATCAACACAACTAATGTGCAGGACCAAACAAGAAAAAGTGTTTTTTTATTTACCCAAAACTATGAAAACTAGTCACAAAATACTGAACCCATAAAAAGGGTCAACAAACCCAGACCAGACTCAACTCAATGTGACAGAATTATCCCTAATCAAACCAACTCAAACAAACTAACCCCAACCGGACACTCAGGGGAACATACAGTAAATAATGACTGATCAGACCATTCCAGACATACCAGGGGTCAATGAAAGACAAAACCTCACAACTGACTTATAGAAAACAAATAATGGCAATAAGTCTGCCAAATACAAATAATCAGAAGTTATCCAGAACAACTATATCGAATAATTAACCTAACATCAATACATAACCACAAAATTACAATTCCCCCCTTTTAGGTATCAGGCTCCCATTGCTCATTTCCTCCATTTAAATGTTCTGCTTCCTTGGGGCCATTCTTTTTCTCAGCTGAACAAGATGATTCTCCAGCAACCGAAGCCCAAAGCGGATCCACAATTAAACTGTGATTGTACAGAAGTGAACTAAAAGGAAACAAATAGAAACTAACGTACTGTCAACTTATCAGATAAACTGAATTTAAAAAATGAAATGACTCCTTATTTAATCTGTACAACAAAATGTTCAGCGTAAACGAAATTATTAATACAAATCAAAAAAACAAAATATACACTGCATGCAGATTATCAACATTTAAATGCAACATGTGGCAGCAGGAGGCAGCCATCACAAGAAATATGAATGTGAACATGTTAATCTACAGTTATATTGTCATCAACAGTTTATTTTCAGAAGATCTGAAGGAACCAAAAAAGACAAAGTCAAATCCAGGTGGAGGTGGATGACTGGAGGAGTGTCCGTGTGTCTGCAGAGACTGTGGAGAAGGACAGAGCAGCAGCACAACAGTCCAGATCCACTGCTGGTCCTCAGTCAGATCCAGAGGGACACACAGGGACCATGGTGGACTGGACATTGGAGCTGTTCATCTCCACTTCTTCTGGTTCCTCTGTCAGTCACTGCTGGATGAAGCTCTGCTCTCCACTCGAGCTCCCAGTAACATGGTCCAGTCACAACATGCTGCTGCTGCAACATCTGGATCATCACAACACAAGTCGTCCTCTCTACACACACCATCTTTTTCACTTTGACCTTTGTAAAGATCATCACTTCCATCTGTTGATAGAAGAAAAGACAACAGATACATGAATGTTTCCAGAGACTGTCAGTCAATGACGTAGCACAACCATTATAAAGAGCAGCAGGTCTGTTCAGAGAGGAACTGACCTCAGAGTCTCCAGGCGACAGTCTGGAGTCTCCACTAGATCAGACAGAAGCTTCACTGCTGAATCCTGCAGCTTGTTTCCTCTCAGGTCCAGTTCTCTCAGATGGGAGGGGTTGGACTTCAGAGCTGAGACCAGAGAATCACAGCTGATCTCTGTTAACTTGCAGAAACTCAATCTGACAAAGTATTAAAACAAAACACACAGTTATTTCTATGAATTCCCAAAGATCTAACACATAATTCTAAAACGATCACATTGATCCCAACATTAAAACATTAAAACCACCATGTGATGGACAGGGGTCATCAAGGGCAGGGGACTGGAGCTACACAGTCTAATAAGTTGTGATGCTCCGAGCATAAAGCACATCATTCATAAAGCGTGAATGAAGTGGCACCATGCTGACTGAATTGCACGCTGCCATTGTGGGGCTTCAGGAAAGCTCTGTATCATCATTTAGATTAATGTGTTGCTTTGTGGACGTTATTTATAAATGCATGTTAGGTTGTTAAATATGATGCATTTGGAAATAAACAGAATTTCTGACAATATCATATTTTGAGCTGTTTTTATCCCAAGTATTAAAGTATAAGAAAGCAGAAAGAAGAGAATATGACAAGTTATACAGTGATACTCTCATGAGAGTATTCAGCAAAATGAACAAATAACGTGTGACACAGCAATTGTTCAGAGGTGTGTGACTAAACTCTGCTCCGCTCTCCCAATGTGAGACGGCCCATCCTGCACCATCTCACATATCTGCACCTCCACTGGCTGCATGTATCTGTCCAGAAACGACTCAGAACGCAGTGTAATAAATAGAAAGATTAGAAGGATATGTGACTTTAACCACATTGTTAGGAAGAATCTGCCAATTTCTACAACAATGTTTTTTCATTTTGATTTGGTTTTTCAGTGTCATTCCGACTGTGGTCTGTGTTTTAGGATGGTGGACCAGGACGTAACGTGTTAATACTAAAGCTGAGAGAATGTGAACTGCCTTGGACGGACTTGGAGCTGTATTAACGGTCTGTGTGGCAGGGAAACATCTGCACAGACTTGTGCAGTCTCCATGGCTTTGGAATATCGATAGTCCTACTGACCTAAAATGACAGCATGTCAATGGAGTCCAATCGCCAAAGTCACATTTCTAAGTCTCCCCATTCTCATGTGCTTATTATTCTAATAAAACACTAATAATATTAAAGATTACACCTGTTCTTTAGTCTATTTGTACCCAGCTCTCACCACAGTTCTCTGCTGACCATGAACCTTCCAGCCATTTCCTGCCCTGAGCTTTGGACCTTGGTGATCTGTCGGCCTGTTTGCTCCTCACCTGCCTGTTAAACCTGTTTGTCTGTTAACTGTCTGAATCCTGTCTGCTAGATCTGCCGCCCCAGCACCTGTCGGCCTGCCCGTCTCCTAACCTGCCTGCTCCTTGTCTGACTTTCCTGCCTGTCTGTGACCAACTACCACCAGACTCTGCTGGGATTCCTGTCCTCGCTCTCTGTGTCCCGAGTCCCCTGCTACTAGTGTTTTGTTGGACTGCTGAAACTGGACCTTGGAATGTTTGACTATCATTGGACTTAGTATTTTGGATCTGGATTTAGAAGAGTTTACTTGGACTTTGGATTGTATACATTGAACTTTGGAAGTGTGAAAATCCATCTAACTCATTGTTCCTTGCCTGTACCCGGAGCTCTCCTGAAGGAACATCACTGCACTCACGTGCAGCCTGCTCCCCTCGTTAGCCACCATCTTACCTCTCCCCTGGTTCCTCCATTTTGTCTCTCTTCCAATCTACTCACCTGTCCCTTACTTGCCTCTCTCTGATCTCATTGTCCAGTCCCAGACCCCCCTCCCAGAATACTGCCATCCTGAAAACCTACTCACCAACCTTCAGATCACCATTCACCAGTTTAGCTCAGTTTTCCCCGTGTTCTGTGTTTCTGGGTCCAAATACACACACAGTATGTGAGTATTAAACGTGTTCACAGCTCGATCCAGCAGTACACTGCTCCATCTATTCCTTCCTAATAACTTTTTTGTGACCTCTCAGAACTGGTATAACAACTTACTTTTTTAAAAAGGATGTAGCACTAAGTTAAGTTCCAGCAGTGTAATTAATTGTTACTGAGCAGCTGAGCAGAGGGATACATACAATTAAATGAAATATATCAGCACTCTTACAATGTCTCTTGTCCGATCAAACTACATAATTAAACATATGAAATCCAACAACTGACCTCAGAGTCTCCAGTCGACAGTCTGGACTCTCCAGGAAACCACACAGCAGCTTCACTCCCGAGTCCTGGACCTTGCTGTTCCTACTCAGGTCCAGTTCTCTCAGATAGGAGGGGTTGGATTTCAGAGCTGAGAGCAGATAATCACAGCTCATCTCTGACAGGCGGCAGGCAAACAATCTGAATAAAGGATAAATGAATAAGTGTGTGTCCTGTTGAGTGTGTAAACTGTTCACTGCAGGGTTTCAAAAATATGTGTTTAGAAAATCTAAACTCCAAACACCTGAATCCAACATGATTCTGTTTAAAGAGGCTAAAATACAAAACAACTTATTTACACTACATCATTTTTGCTCACATGTTATGTTGTAGATTTATTTGAAATGTCATAGTTTCCACAAGGATTTGCACTCAGTAACTAGGAATGCCAAGAAACTTTTGGAAATATCCCTTAAAAAACCCTTAAACACTGCTCGGGTATTTAAAGACAATCTGCAAAACTCATGCGCTCTCTTCTGCTAAACTTTAAACACATTTTCTGTCACTAAACACATTTCGAATTGTAAACACTGGCAAAAAAATGTGAACACAACTTCAGCACAGCTGTCATTTTTCACGCACAACTAAAAATTGAACACACGTATTTCTAATGACTGATGAGGCAGGATAAAAGTCATGTCAGCGTGAACAGGTGGCACAGGTACATCCATCTACAATGGAGAGAAACATACAGAGCGGCAAAGGAGGAAGAGTTGGGAGTAAGAGGTGAAAGAGGAGACTAAGAACAATCATTACTGATGAAATTCATGAAACTAAACTACTGGTTTATGGGATGGCAATGAGGAAAGCAATTTCCTGGCAAAGGAAAATATTGCCTAAGATGTGGATGAAGTGGAGCTTTCAAGAAATGTGTTTGAAAATTTGTCTCAAACTGTAATCTCAGCACCGAACTCCAAAATGGTTCTGACCTCAGAGTCTCCAGTCGACAGTCTGGACTCTCCAGGAAACCACACAGCTGCTTCACTCCTGGATCCTGCAGCTCGTTGTATCTCAGGTCCAGTTCTGTCAGATGGGAGGGGTTGGACTTCAGAGCTGAGACCAGAGAATCACAGCTGATCTCTGACAAACCGCATTTCCTCAATCTGAATAAAACACCAACACCATCAAAATGAATAAATCTTATAAGGTACAAAGAAACTTGAGCTTTTGTTTTGTCAGAGCGAGTTCGGGCCTTTTTTGGTTAAGCTGTAATTAAAACTCTGGAACAGACTCTTTCTGATGCTGGTTACATGCGAAAATGACCAGCTAATGAACAGAAACGTGTTTCTGATGAATGATGGACATTTATTAATCAGCCCTTAGACTAACACAGATCCAAATGTGAATCAGAACATAAATAAAGTCAAAGGTTTGTGGTAAGATTATGATTATGGAATTTGTCACAGTAAATGTCCACAGTCTCAGATCAGACAGATTAGACCTTTAAATGTCCTGTAAATGACTTTTACAATGTGCTTCTTCACTTCTTTACTAACGTCCCAAACCCTTTGAACAGTTATGGCGTTCCATGTTTGCCCTGCCTGCCAGCATCTTGCACCCTGCTGCTATGTGCTGGATTTTCTCAGGAATATCTTCGTACTGGTGGATTGGAGACCAACTTAGTTTAAGTCAGGTGAACCTAAACTGATAAGTGAATGTAAATTAATTGATTTGTATCTACAGCAAAGTCACTAAGTAGACTCAATCATTGAAATAACATTTAAAACCTAAGCAATATAAATAATCTCCTGAATTAATTTGATGGGTGAAGTTGAAGAAGAGTGAACATGAAATGAGTCCCTATCACCGATCCTCCTATCTGCTGCTGATGGGGACTCTCTGCTGACAGCTACAGCTGCTACAGGGTCCTGTCTGGTTTTTCAGTGTCCACCAGAACCTGGCCAGTTTTAAAATATGAGGCCATTAAAATGATACCTCACAAAAAGTTATAGCTCTATATTTGCTGATGTGTTGTCAGCAGTTTAGCCAACGGGCATGTTGTGGTTAACACATGATTCTGGATGGGAAATCATAACTCTTCTACACATTCATGATGATTTAACAGAGGGTTGGATAAATTACATTCATTAACTCACAGAGACTTTTGACGCTGTAATTTATTAAAAAGAATGTTGTCCACTCGAGCAGTAACTTAAGTTTAACTTTACGTGAGCTGCCTGCCACCTTTGAGTCTGGAGTCAGCACCACTTGGCTGTGGGTGAGGAGCTGAGCTCCACGATCTCAGTTCAGAGTGAAGCTTCTCCAGAAACGATATCTTCAGATTCACTAATCACACTGATGTCTTCAATTATGTAAATACTGAGAACTCAGAATACCTTGTCCTTGGGCAAGGCACTAAATCCCAGGCTGCTCCTGGTGGGTCAGGTGAGGTCAGGCTGTATGGCAGCCATCGCCATCGGTGTGTGAGTGAGTGTGAATGGGTGAATGAGAAGCTACATTGTAAAACGCTTCGGATAAAGCGACACATAAACAGGCATTTACCGTCTTTTTGGCAGATACCGGGTCCCTAAGTACCAACTAAGCGTCGTCATTTCCTTTTTATTGCTACTAACTAAAGGGTCAAATAGTGAATAGAAGAAATGAAATAAATGTCGATGAGTTTTTGAATTAAACTCTGAGGCTCATCTTCAACTTTGGTTCTACTCTGGCTTCTACCATCTCCACATCCTGAGGTGTACTTGGCCAAGAACCTGAACCTTAAGTTGGCAGCTGTGCCGATTTCTGATGACATAGTAAAATAGTTTGAAGCAACTGACTTATGACAAGTTTGGGCTGAAAGAAAGTTTGGTGAACGGATGTACAAATACAACTGACGGATAAAAGTCAGAAAATTTGGACAAGAATAAAAAATGTTCTGGCATGTTGCCCAGAGTTCCTGCATGAAACTGTTCCACTTCTAGAAATGTGTTTCGAGCACAAGAATGAATGGATAAATTATTTATTAATTTATTCAATCATGGTAAAACAAATGATAAACTGCGCCAGAAGCTTAAAATAACAAACAACACAAAACAAAAGGGAAACTTAGACTTACTGACTTCACCTTTTTAGGTGGTGCTGTGAATATTTTTATTTAAATAAAATATTTACTCTCTTATGGAATACCATAACTATAAAAACAGAATGTGCAAAGTGTCATTAAAAAAACAACACCACTTTTTTGGACACAATATCTTGGACAACACAAACATTGTACTCCATAGTGATAATTTATTTTGTATTGTCTGAGAAACTGTATTGTTTAAAATAAGTCATGCGGGGAAATCTTGAGGGGAATATATAAGGAAAATAGACTAAACTAATAAAAAAGGAAAGAGACTTTAATATTAAGATACTAATTGTGGATTAGCTTAAGATCAAATGCTAAACA
The DNA here is from genome assembly GCA_033026295.1 of Channa striata. NCBI lineage: Eukaryota > Metazoa > Chordata > Actinopteri > Anabantiformes > Channidae > Channa > Channa striata. The sequence goes on from CM065169.1 coordinate 38,968,632, forward strand.
TCATTAATCTCAGCACACAACTAAAAAATGGCGTCTGACCTCAGAGTCTCCAGTCGACAGTCTGGACTCTCCAGGAAACCACACAGCTGCTTCACTCCTGGATCCTGCAGGTTGTTTCCTGTCAGGTCCAGTTCTGTCAGATGGGAGGGGTTGGACTTCAGAGCTGAGACCAAAGAATCACAGCTGATCTTTGACAAAGTGCAGTCAATCAATCTGAATAAAGAATCACAGATGTGGATCAAATCATTAGTAATAATCAGATTTGTGCTAATCAATTGTGTTTTCTCTAAAATGAGCAGAGTGACTTTGTCCTTGTGTTATTGTGGATCATCATAATATCAGCCTTCGACACACATCATCCAAATGTCAGCACAACATTCATACACACATTCATGTCTGTTCATCATTCTTTGCTTATCCAGAATCAGATCATGTTGGCAGGGGGTGACGAGTCGTACTGTGCTGAGGCTTTGGATCGTGTATTGGGTAATCCAGGAGATATTTTGCGAAGCATGTATCACACAGTTTTAATAGTTTTGTTTTAATGACGTATGTGATGATGTTTCACACCTCGTGGGGTCGTGCACCACATGCCTGGTTCAGTAAGTGGTTTGTGATTTGGTCCACCATTTGAAATATGGTCCATAATGTCATACAACTGTTGAAAAATTGTTATTGCCGAAAATAGTTTCCCTGCGTTACAAAAGCACATTCACTGTCCTCACCCGTATTTTATTATTTCCACTTTCCTTTGTGACTATTGTAATTGTTGTTGTGTGTACATTGGTTAGAAAAGACACCATAAAAATCCTAATCAAATTTACAATGCAGTAAAATGCACAAAACATGAATCATCAATCAACCATGTCCTAATGGTTTTATTGTTGTGGTGGACAAGGGTCAGCATAGACACTCTGACTTGAGTGCAGCTACACAGCCTCAAGTGCAGCAAGCTTTGATGGACTAAGTGTTTAGACACCTTGATCATGGCCAGCATTAAGCTTTTACCATACTGACCCCTGTCCGGCACCTTATCAGTGTTTACTGAGTATATCAGAATAGTATTGCTGCTTTATGCTGATAATGTTAATGATAATTTCTGTATTTACCGAAACTTTCTGCAGTTCCTCACAGCTGGGATCAGTCTCAGTCGTCCCTCCTCTGATGTGTTGAACATCATCAGATCCAACTCATCCAGAACCTCCTCTGACATCTGCAGCATGTAGGCCAGAGCTGAGCAGTGGATCTCAGAGAGTTTCTTCTCTGATCTGTTCTCTGACTTCAGGAACTCTTGGATCTCCTGATGGACTGACTGGTCCTTCATCTCCATCAGACAGTGGAAGATGTTGATGCTTCTGTCAGGAGAGATTTTATCACTGTTCATCTCCTTCAGGTTGTTGATGACTCTCTGGATGATTTCTGGACTGTTCTTTTTCTGACCCAGCAGACCTCCTAAGAGTCTCTGGTTGGACTCCAGACAGAGACCATGAAGGAAGCGGACAAACAGGTCCAGGTGGCCATTTTGACTTTCGAGGGATTTCTCCGTGACTTGATTCAGAAAGATATCCAGAGTTAGTTTATTCCCCAGGAATTTCTCCAGTACCTCTGTGTTCCTGTTGGTGTAACAGTGGAAGAAATAAACTGCAGCCAGAAACTCCTGAATGCTCAGATGAACAAAGCAGTAGACTGTTTTCTGGAAGATCACACTCTCTCTTTTGAAGATCTCTGTACAAACTCCTGAATACACCAAGGCCTCTGTGACATCAAGACCAACCTGCTCCAGGTCTTCTTGGTAGAACATGATGTTTCCTTTCTCCAGATGTTCAAACGCCAGCCTCCCCAGATTCACAAGAACTTCCCTGTCAGCCTCCGTCAGCTCCTGTGGACTGGTCTCGTGTCCCTCGTCATACTTGTTCTTCTTCCTCTTGGTCTGAACCAGCAGGAAGTGTGAGTACATGTCAGTCAGGGTCTTGGGCAGCTCTCCTCTCTGCTCTGTAGTCAGCATGTGCTCCAGAACTGTAGCAGAGATCCAGCAGAAGACTGGGATGTGACACATGACGTGGAGGCTCCTGGATGTCTTGATGTGGGACGTGATTCTGCTGGACAGCTCTTCATCACTGAACCTCGTCCTGAAGTACTCGTCCTTCTGGGCGTCAGTGAAGCCTCGTACTTCTGTTACCCTGTCCACACATGTAGGAGGGATCTGATTGGCTGCCGCAGGTCTGGAAGTTATCCAGACCAGAGCCGAGGGAAGCAGATTCCCCTTGATGAGGTTTGTCAACAGCACGTCCACCGATGACTTGTGTGTGACATCAGACACAAGCTCACTGTTGTTGAAATCCAGTGGAAGTCTGCTTTCATCCAGGCCGTCAAAGATGAACAAAAGTTTACAGACAGCCAGCTGCTCTGCTGTGACCTTCTGTAATGCTGGATGGAAAACATGGAGCAGCGTGAGAAGACTGTACTGCTCATCTGGGATCAAGTTCAGCTCCCTGAACGAAAGCACAAGCAGCACATCGACATCTTGGTTTTCCAAGCCCTCTGCCCAGTCCAGACTGAACTTCTGCACCGAGAAGGTTTTTCCAACACCAGCGACGCCGTTGGTCAGAACCACTCTGATGTGTCTCTGTTTGTCAGGTGAGGCTTTAAAGATGTCGTGGACCTTGATCAGAGCGTCATGGAGGGTCTTCATCTTGGAAACTGTCTCAAGCTGCATCACCTCATGTTGGGTATTAACCTCTTCACTCTGTCCCTCTGTGATGTAGAGCTCAGTGTAGATCCTGTTGAGGAGGGTTCCACTTCCTGTTTCATCACTTCCTTCAGTCACACATTCACATCTCCTCCTCACACTGATCTTATGTTCATCGAAAACCTGCTGCAGACCAACATCTGCTGAAAGATCAGAAACTGTGTGAGACTGAAGAATCAGAATCTGAAATTCTCTTGATTATTTTCATGCAGAAAATAATTTTACAATCTTACTTTGTACAGTTCTGGTCTGAGTGTCTGTCTGCAGTCTGGATCTTTTTCCACATTGGGGACAGGAGGAGTCTCCTGATGAACCAGACTGGTCCCAGTATGAGGTGACGCACTGTCTGCAGAACCAGTGTCCACAGCTGGTAGAGACGGGATCCTTCAGGACGTCCTGACACACAGCACAGCAGGACAGCTGCTCCTCCACAGACACACGAGTCCTCTTCTTATTTCTGTGGAGGTGAAATACAAATTCACTCTAAGAAGATGAATTTTCTTTAAGCAGTTGCACTGACTTGGCTGAACACTGACAGTTGATGCAAACTTTTTTTCAACTGCTTGGTAATCAGCCCATTCAAACTGGACTTTTAGCTACAAAATGTCTCTCTCACATCTGTGCATCATTTGAGAGTTGTGGTTTAGAAATAAACAGGTGACCACACACGTCTAGAATAATGAGGTTTGAAAAGCAGAAATCTATCAGAGACAGTTAGTTTGACCCAATCAACTGTCCAACAGCAGCTTTTCAAAGGAAAGTAGAAAAGAACAAAGAAGCTGGTGAACTGAGGAGCACAGGTTTTATGGACAAATGGAAACTATTTTTTATGGGGAAGAATAAACATTTTATCAATATTTAGAAAGTCAATAATACCCTCCAGCTGAAGGTCTATAGGTTTTCTCAGTCACACAAGGACTGAGCAAAATAAAACACACATGTGCATAAGTGCAAAAGTGTGTCATCATGCAACTCAGGATTAAGGGAAAATACAACAAATATTATTGATGTTAAAATCAGAATCAGAAATAATTTATTAAGCCAGGAGAAAGAAGCACCCAGCCGGACATGGAAGGCAAACCTGAGGAACAGTGAACGTCTGTCTGATTTCTGAGTATGTGACAACTTTAGAGACTGTCTCATGGAAGCAGATTTGAAGCAGGCGTGTCATAACCACATGCTGCTGCACTTCACAGAACGATGCTCTCTAACCAGGATTTTGTCTGTACATCAATATGTCAGTTTGACTGACGGGAGCTTCAGAGCAGCTTCAGTTCAAGTTACTACAGTCGCTGAATCAGAGTTAAAATCATCTGTTTCTGGAAAAGAAAACTCAGTTTCCAGTAAAGCCGTTTCTGCTACTTTACAGTAGAAACTCTTTCTTACTTTGTGTCTGAGGGTCCAGGTTCAGGACTGAAGACTGGAGGTTCACCTTTGGACCGGTCACTCTTGGATCCTGCATGTTTTTGTTCACATTTGATTTAAACTGCAGTTCAGTGTTTGTGCTGATCACTTACTGATTCTTTTCTCTTCAATGTTTCTGTTCATCTTTTTCATTCTAATTTGAAGATCATTAAAGTGATCTGCAAAATTAATAAGTGAGCAGGTAGCCAAAAATAAAGGAACCCTGAATAAAACATTTTATCAGTTAACCTATTGTAATCGATGCCACCTGTTGATCTCCCTGCTGTCGGCCCATTGGTTGGAAGCAGAGCAGATAAAGGTGTCAGGTGTGTTTTGTGTGGAGGTGGTACTTTGGTTCGGAGGTCAGAGGGAATGCTGGCCTTGTTCTGGACCAAGTGAGACTTCAGTGCTTGTGTAGCCACGCAGCATTTTAGGGGTGGTCACGTATTGAAGGTATAAGCCTCCTGTGCATGAGGAAGACTGAGGTAGCAGTGGTTGCCGGAGCGGTTGCAGAACTGTTTCCTGCTGTTCCTGTTATTCCTGTTAGGTTTGTTTTGCGTTAGGTTGGTTACAAATGGCCTGTGACAAAGATCTGGGAGCTTGTCTTGTGAGGGTGGACTGACTCTCTTTTTTCTTTCTTTTTTGTTGTTTGTTTGTGTTATGTCATTTCTCTGTCATAACCCGTTGATGTAATAAAATATGTAATAAAATCTAATAAAAATAAATATTGAGAGTTTATGTTTTGGTGTTAGTGATTTATTTAGCGTCCGGGATCATGGTTTTGGATGCTACACTATATACACAATTAGTTTGTGGGTAGTTGAGAAGTTTAAGACTAGAAGCAGTTTTCATTTAATGTATTCATATATAGTACATATATATCTATTGTGAAAGTGTTGCACACTACACTATTTTTGTGCATTGGGCAGATCATTTTCACCTCGACCTCGAAAAGGGACGAAAGCCGCTGATTTATGTTTTGATCTTTTCCATTTAAGTGGATTCACTTCCTGTTAGCTGTGTGCAGCCTGCGACGTATCTGTATTTACATTTGTATTGTATTTACATATTTATGTGTTTTCTTACAATGTGATAAACGTGTATTCACTATGTGACCTGTTCTATGAATCTGAATATTTCCACGATGGATATGGTTCAAGTAAGAACAACAAGGACTCGGAATCAATCCATCAGTGACTCCAGACCTGCTTTGTTGTGTATTTCCTGTACTAATACTGGACTAATGTAGGAGAAAAGGCGGAAGCATTCAGAGCTTCTTCTGTACTGACTGCTGATTAATATCTGTATGTACGAGCAGGTTTTAGTTTGATCTGTTTTCTCTTTGTTTCCTGTCTGGGGATCATTAAGGATTTCTAAACAATTGCAACAAACTTACTTTGTGTCTGAGGGTCCAGGTTCAGGACTGAGGCCTGGAGGATCATGTTTGGACCAGTCACTCTTCATAGACAGACAGCTGGATCCTACAGACTTTGCTCTGTCTCCGTGTTTCTTCATCGTCAGTCTGAGACATAAAACAGAACAAACAGGAAGTGAAACACACACAGTAATAAAACCAGACTGTCAGTTTGACTGAAATCTTTCTTCGATTTATTGGGTTAAATGTAGTTGTAATTTTTATTATTCCGTCAATTAGGACTTTGTGTTCACAAATAAATAAACTGTTGAACTAATAAAACTTTGAGAACATCAAGTTCTACACACCGTGTTCCTTCCTCAGTTTGTCTCTCATCAGACAAACAGCAGTAGACAGTGTGTGTTGTGTCCTCTACTGTCCACAGGGACAAACGGACTCACACACTTTGACACTAACATCATAAAAAAGAATTAACACTCACCTTTCTCTTTTCCTCCTTTCGTTTTCATTCCTTTCTCCACCTTCACTCTTCCCTCCCAGTTCCCATGTACCTGGATCACATGGTCAGTGTGGCTCCGCCCCCTCTACATTTACAGGAAATCAGGTGTGTGTGTCTCAGTGCAGTCACATGCTCATTTCTTTTCTCTCCCCGTTCTGTCATTCACACACACACAAACAAAAGTCAGAAAACAGCTTTTTCTGTCACTATACAGTTATTACAGATATACAAATAATAGGATGAAGGTGTGAATCATAAAATCTCTTAAACAAGTATAATGATGAACATTTTATAATGCGTAATTCAAATTAATATGTGCTTGAAAACCTTTTATATCATTAAGCTAAAACAACAGTTGGTTTGAGCTCAGTAAACACTGAGCATGTTCACGTTTGGCCAGACATGCAAATTAGTTTGGTTTTAAACAAGAGGAGAGTATTTTTATTAAAAGCTGGGACAAGCATTGAATCAAAAGAGGAGATAGACTGAACAATAAATGCTCCATGAAATTAGTGTCAGAGTTATGTGAGGGTTTTTGTTTGAGGAACCAAGTGAGGAGACGGTTAGAGGAGGTACAGTGGTAAACTGGTTTTATTTAAAGTATGTAGGTGGAAGGAAACAGGAAATCGCTCCTCAAGGAGGAGACAGAGGGAGAGGACGCTACAGAGAGACGACAGACTAGACAAAAAATTCATAAGGACGTAGATGCTGAGACCAAAACTAATGGGCACATTTGCTTTCACAAAGGCTTCGAAAATAAGTCCAAGATGGAGGAGAAATGTATTTCTCTGCTGCTGTATGAAGACGCAGATTTCCAGTAACCAGGTCACTTCAGTGTCTGTGAACACAGTCAGTGAATTTTTTAAATTTAACACGTGTGAAGTTTGATTTAAACTGTTTCAGATGTTGACCTCCGCACTCGGACTTTTGTCTGATCTGTGTTTGCTGAACCTGATTCTGCTGGTCCAGGCGGCTGAAGGTCCTTCAGGCAACGGTGATCCCAGAGTCCGGTGGGGCAGAAGTGTATCATCATAAAACCGCTATAACTAACATATGAAAATACAATAAAACACCACACTGTACAATAACGTACAGTAACACCCTGCAGTGATTTATAGCAGACTTGTCCACATATCATAACTTTACTTGACAGTTCGCTCAGTCGTACGCAGCTTCCATCAGTTTACTGCAAATAAAGTTTTGTCTGAATTAGCCGATTATTAGCAGCCTGCAAGCTAAGCTAACAATTCGACGGCTGGTGACACGTTAGCTGCTCTGCTAAGTGAGTTAGCGAAGTCAACTCATGTCAAATGTCAAAGGAAACAAAAGAACGAATGTGTGAAGACGTTCAGTGATTCAACAGTTACAGCTGAACTAGCAGCATTTAGTGAACGTTCTTTAGCATCGAGCTTAATCGTTTTCTCCACTGCTCCACTTCACATGGTCTTTTGTCCCTCGCGTTCTTTTCTCTCCCAGTAGGAGAACTCCTCTTCACTGTCGTCAGGTGGTTTTGGTTGTTTCACTGAACCTGTTGGTTTAGGCTGAATCGTGGACTGACAGTCGGGTCCCTCTCAGGAAGTTCGGTGACTGCTAGTGTCCTTTCAAACACAGTCCGTGCTGTACATGCTTGAACTCTTGTCAGTCCATTGGGCCCCTACTGACCTGGGCCCCAAGCAGTTTCCTGCTGTCATGGAGGACTTCCGGCTTCAGGACTAAAGTTCAGTTGTCCACAGGATGCAGCCCTTCATTAAACCATGGAGGCAGCTCTCTCCCCTGGACGTGCTGCACTGTCCCGGACGTCTCTCAGCACTGATGGATGTAAGTTGGAATAAACAGATGGACTAACAGACATGTACAGGAGTCCAATGACACTGTAACATATAAACCCACATCACCTACATCCGTATGTAATTACACAGATCTCAGGTACCAGTGAATCAAAGGTCCGAACATGAAGAAACATCCAGCAATGTTGACAGTGTGTATCTGGTTCTAAGAGACCTGGACCAGGTAAGTCCCATCCTGTAGGAGTCAAACTCTGAGAAAAAGAAGCTAAAAGTTTGCTGTGTGGATACTGTGGAGTCTCCAGACACAGTGTGGCTGCGTTTAAGGCTCGGAGTCTCACACATGTAAGTCAGGCATTAATTACAGTCACCGACACGACTTCAAGCATCGTTATTATTGTCAGAAGGAAAAAACTGAAAAACTAAGACACTGATCAGACACAAACTCTGGACTGTGAAACATCTGCAGAAGAGGAAAAGAGTGGGGACTGTGTGTTTCCTGTCAGGCTGTGCAGAAGAACTCGGTCTGAGTTAGATCGAGGCACAGAGACGACAAGGGAGAGTGAGGACAGAAAGTGAATCAGAACTCTGCAAAGGACAAGTTTCACTGTTCCCATGGTAACACAGGCAGCGGCTGTGTTTATTAGTGACTCAGCAGCTAAAGTACCAAAACTTCCTCCAGGACAGATCAGCTGTTCTCCTTCACTTTTAAGGCTGACATCACATTTGGAGACTTTGCTGACGTTCTTCACTTTTTGAGTTGGACTCATTTTCAGAGCTGCTGCTTTTTTCTCAAGCTGGAGAGAAAAATCACTGAGTTTTCATTTGAGGCTGTGAAAGAACAAAATGTGAATGTTCTGAAAGGTTCTGGTTGTTTTCTAAACCCACTGGACACTGTGGATTTTTAGGGTCAGAGCCTGGATTCCAATCAAAAACTGAACATATTTACGAGAGGTCAAAGGTCACTTTGTTTCATGCTCCCTTGTTGTTCCCCAAATCCATTCCATTAAAACGCCATGAGACAACAAAAACCAACCTGCTGTGTGGTCAAGAAGGTGCTACTTCACCCAGCTGGATGTGGAGCTGCTCAATGCTAGTCATCATTTGTCACCCCCCCCAACATCTGGAATGGTTGTGTAGAGTCAGTGGAGCAGCCGTTAAACACCAGCTGACACAGTCGCCTGTTTTCCACCGTGAACTGTGTGTGTATAAAGTACAACACAGGGTGAGTGTGGGGGCCGCCTCTGACAATCACTGACAAACAGCAGTGTTTGAACACCAGCACCAGTACAATGAGTCCATGTTCGCACAGAGAGGAGACAAACACTTCTTCAATAGAGTTCCCGGGGGTTGGAGCCTGAGAGTCGTGGCTCCTGGTGAGCAGGGCTGAACACACGGAACCTGGTTCAAAGGGAACGACGTCCGGGACTTAATGGATCTGCTGCGGACGTCTTTGGGCCAGACACCACAGGGCACATTCTGAAGGTTCCTCAGGACCAGATTTGACAGCAGTCAGAGGGGCACAGCACATTAGACGGGAGGTCTTAATGTTCTGGCTCATGAGTGAATAGAAACAGGACGTTAGACTGCTGTTGTCTCTTCTGTCCCTTTGAAGAATGGAGACATGGAGGATTGTCCACCTAAAATACTGGCACCTGTTCAGCTGAGGTTATATGAGCCTGCTGTCAATCATTTTCTCTCTTTGTGTCTCCTAGGAAACACATCTCCAGGTTCTGGGTCATTTTCTGATGTTGTTTCCTGGACAACACGCACACACTGCAGTCAACACTGATGAGAGTCTCATACCACACAGTCCGTGAATGATACTGTTTTCTTATCATTTCATATTTAATTCTTCCTTTTGTTACAAGCTTTCAGCGACTTTGTGACACTTCTGGTTGTGCTACATTAAAAACAGGCCTGATGTTTATCAGCTCAGAAGTTACGCAGAACTAAGTACATGTGTTTATTGCAGACTGGACATTTATTAAAGGGAAATTTTGGTCCTGGACAAGTGAACCTGAAATATAAAACTCAGAAGAAATACACAGAAAATCCAGAAAGGACGTTTAATTAAAAAACAAATATTTGTTTTTTAATTAAAGGAAAGACATGAAATGTATCAGCATTATTGTGTTTTATGATTGTGATGATTTGTAACACATATGAAATAGTTGCTGAAATGTGCTTAAAAAAAGTTTCAGATTTAGGAGAACGAGGTGGAGGAGTGTCAGTGTGTCTGCAGAGACTGTGGAGAACACATAAGTCAAAGTCAAGGCGAATGAATTATCTGTGGCCCCCTGGATGATATTTCATTCCTGTTGGAACCGGCCCGCAGGCCACAGCCGCCCGCTGGTGTTTTGGACGCACCAACACTACATTCCCCACAATGCAACGGTCGCCCGCCAAATCACTGCCGCGCAGCAAGCGGCTTCATGATTCATCCGCAGTCAGAGCAGAGGTCAACTTTCAGCTGCCCCCCTCCTCCAAAATGGCTAAACGCAAGGTGGACGCTGAGAAGAGGGGGTTTCAAGCCAGGTGGGAGGTAAAAGGCAAACCCGTGTGTCTTCTGTAATGAAAGAACAGAATGTAAGAAGACACGAACCAACGTCTGAGAAACACGCCGACAAAGACAAGAACATGGACACGGAACAAAGGCCACAGAAGGTGGAAGAATTCAAACGAGGTCTTAAGTCCACAAATGCAGAACCACAAAGCGAGGCTGCTGTCAAGGCCAGTTTTACTGTGGCCGAAGAGGTCGCGAAATTGCAGGAGGAGAGTTGATCACAAACTGTATGTGACCAAACGGGAGCCTGAGCAGAAACACCGTTGCTGAACGTGTAGAGCAGCTTTCCAGCACCTAAAAGAACAGCTTGTGGGAAAGGGGGAAGATTTCATCGCATATTCTGTCAATGTTCGTTGGTGGAGTAACTCCAGCCTGAGCACAACAGGAGAGTTTTTGGCACAACTACAGCACAAGATCCATATGAAGAGGGATCCAGATGTGTAGATGAGATGGGGCTGCCTTGGGAAAAACTCGTAGGATTGACAACAGACGGAGCACCCGCAATGTGTGGGAGCAGGAGTGGATTAGTGGCAAGGATGCGTGAGAGGATGCGGGAGGAAAAGGTCACAGGTGAGCTGACAGCTCATCACTGCATCACACAGCAGGAGTCGTTGTGTGGCAAAGCCTTGAAAATGGAACATGTCATGAGCATCAACATCATCAGAGCCAAAGGTTTAAATCACCGCCAGTTCCAGGCATTTCTGGGCCAGTTAGAGACAGAGTTTGGTGACGAGGTGCAACGGCTAAGCCAGGGAAAGGTGCTGCAAAGATGTTTCCATCTGTCTGTTCATGGAAAGCAAGGGGAAAGACACAACAGAGCTCCGAGATGAAACGTTCCTTTCTGTGCGACATGATGAATCTGCAGCTGCAGGGACGGGGGCGTTTCAAACCGAGCTGAGTCTGTGGGAGACGCAGTTTCCCAGCGGCCAGACCAGGAAAGAGAAGCTCTCTACCGCTGTGTTCACAGTCTGCTGATGAACTCAACAGACTTGAAGTGCTCATCAATCCTTTTGCAGTTGATGGAGAAAGCGCATCAGCAAATCTACAAATGCAGTTGACTGAGCTCCAGTGCAATGACACACTGAAGGAAGAATCTGAGAGAGTTTGTGCTGCTGAGTTTGCACGTTTCCTCCCCGACACAAGGCCTCAGCTGCTCGGACGCTCTCTGTGTTTGGCAGCACGTACCTGTGTGAACAAGTGTTCAACAAAACCTCACACAGGAGCCGTCATACTGAGAACCACCTTCACTCCATCCGGAGGATTTCCTCAGCTCAGAGCCCGACCCCGAACAGACAAAAGATGAGACACCGCCAGGTATCAGGCTCAGCCTCGGACAAGTGAGCGTCACAGAGCAGTGACATATTTTCAGTTTTTAATTCAGTGAAATCAGAGCTTCTCAATTAGTTTCTATCACCCCCCGGCAAAAACAAAACAAAACAATTCACGTCCACCGAGATGATCAATAATAGCATTTGTCTATAAAATTGGTACACCTCTGCATAACATTGTATCCTTGTTCACATTAAAGAAAAGAAAAAAGAAAGAAATATAGTTCAACTTACAACAAAGAATAACTTTATGAACATTGGTTTTAGTCTGTAACAAAAAAGCATGTTCCTCAGGGTCACACACGCCCCCCCTATTTGAGAAGCACTGAGTTAAATTTTTGTTTTTACAAGACGTGATTTTTCTTTGAAGGAAGTATTGTTTTGTCTGTGAGCCAGATTTTAATTATTTATTTTATTTTATTGTGTTTTATTTATTAATATTTATTTTTCAATTGAACGGACTCAGGGAAAATTGCAGATAAGAGCCATGAGAAAGAATACAACTGATTTGATTCATTTTTTTTATTTTCTCATTTTAGTATTTGAAAGCAGTGATTGGTAGGATCACAGAGCAGCAATTGCCTGCAATTTCATTTCTGCATTTATCTCGATATTAAGAAACATGTTTTGTTTTTAAAGGACATTGACTTTTTTCTGTTTGCCTGTTGAAAATGTTTTCCATTGAAGGTACTGACAGAGCCATAACAACATGTTTGTATGTTTTAATAAACCTTGAACCAGTCCGGCTCTCGGCTTGTAGCAAATGTGTTTTTTTGTCCCTCTGTGTAATTTGACTTTGACATCCCTGCTTTACAGGATCTCAGCACCCAAACCTTTATCAGTTTCAGGTAGAGTTGCAGTCGAAGGCCCGATGTCTCATGTGAAACTTTGATTTTAACACCATTCGATCGACTCTTCAGAGGCTCTTTGGAGTAAATCCACCTGCAGCCAGTGCTCACCTGTCAGTAATGTGTCCGGCCTCGGGTTTCCAGCAGAACGTCGCTGACTCAGTTGTGCTGTGATAGTGGGAAACATCAGAACTGGGCGTCAGAGCTCAGATTAGTAAATCAAAGTCAGTTTGTTCTGCGTCAAATCACAAGTGAACGGAATATTTCCAACTTCAGTCTGGAAAAGTCTGTGTGGTGCTAGTTTCAGAGGAAGAGCAGCAGTCTCAGACTCACTTCTCATGATGGGACACAAAGCCTGTTGGACAGACGTCTTTCAACAACTAGCTCCAGTTCTACTCACAGTTAAAACAGGTTTACAGTCTTTTTTTAATGTTCCTTCTGCTTTACTGAACGTGCAGCACATTAACAAAAAACTGCTGCTTCTAACAAGTCAGATCACACGTGTCAAACACAAAGTGCAGAGTTTTGTTACACGCTGAATTTCTCTTCCGTCTTTCTCCTCCAGGACGGTCAGTTTCCGCAGCAGAATTCTGCCTCCAAACTCGGTGTGGATGGAAGACGCCAAACTGAAAGGACTGGAGATCTGCCATCCTCAGGTGAGAGGAGGGAACAGAGGGCGAAGACAACAAAGACGTTTGAAGCTGGATGGTTCTACACCCACTTTAAATTAACATGTGATTTACTCACAGAGAGACACGTGAAAAATGAGACGGGACATTCTTAGGACGTCATCTTCGGCTTTTTGCTTTACAATTAATTGACTACAATTATGAAAAAATTGTTGTTATTGAGTTTTTTAGTTTTGTCTCAGTCCGTTTTGTTTCTGTCTGTGCCAGGAGAGAAACATCTTCAACAGAATATTTGGAGGATTTCTGATGAGGAAAGCCTACGAGCTGGGCTGGGCCAACGCCTGCTCCTACGGGTGAGAGTTTTTCCAAAAATCCACATTTGGAGCGTTTGTGTGCTGCAGCATTTTCAAGTCCAACGTTCTTTCCGGCGACGTGCCGCAGAGGCTGCAGACCGAGCCTCGTGGCCGTAGACGACATTCTCTTCAAGAAACCTGTGGAGATCGGCTCACTGCTGCTCCTCTCATCACAGGTCAGTGTTGATGACACAGACCGATTTAGTCACTGAGCACAGACGCAGTTTAACGTGGTAAAATATGTCTGAATGTGTCATTTGATGTAGGCTGAAGACTCACGTGTGCAGTGTCTGGTTGTTTCAGGTATGTTACACTCAGGGGAGCTACATCCAGGTCAGAGTTCACAGCGAGGTGTTCGACCCGCTGACCCGACAACACAACACGACCAATGTCTTCCACTGCACCTTCATCTCCGACTGTGAGGTGCCAAACATCATCCCAAAGACGTACGGAGGTGAGCCGACACACACCGCTTGTCACCGCAACAAACGTCATTTCTGCCCTCAGAGTTCATCACAAAGAGAGAAGATGAACTTTGACTAAGTTGCCAAGAGGTTTTCGTTGTGTATCTCGAAACAAAAATGTCGTTCTCTTACCATCTGACTCGTTTGATGGTGTTTTGTGTCTGACAGAGTCAATGTTGTACCTGGATGGAAAGAGGCACTTTAACCAAACTGTGGGCTGTTAAAAGATCAAATCTACTGTCTCCACCAACCGTTCATGGCCGGACCAGTGACGTGTGTGTGTGTGTGTGTGTGTGTGTGTGTGTGGAGAAGAACAAATGATGCTTGTTTGTTTTTATAAGCCACATATTTGTTATATGGTTTATTCACTTGTATTTTACTGACACTTGTTTCCCATTTGTGAGCGATGGGACAAATTTACAACCCGTCAGCATCATTACAGTCAAATATGAGCGGAGACCATGTGAAGGTTTTCGATATAGTCGATTCATTTCATGCACATTGTATTTTTATATTCCACTGTCGCCTGCAGCCACAATCTTTAACACATTTTTATTTGTGTCAAACTGCTGCAGGAGGAACAGCTGAAAACATTTGAAGTCGTGTATTTACTCAAATACAATAAAAGTCTTATTTATCTTAACACTCCTGCTGGTGTCTTTGCTTTTGTTCTATTTTAGACTGAGTAAAAATGTGGTCCTCAGAAAAACCACCAGATCATTTCTTGTTCAAACCGATGTAGCCTCCAGACCAGGGTGGGGGTAACGCCCTCACTCCCCACGGTCAGACAACCAAAAGACCTTGTGCTCCACTTTCCAGAGACTGTGAGTAAAGCAAACAAACCACATCTGGTTCCAGGCCACAGACTGACACCGAGGACCATGGATCCACTTTGGGTTTGACACTCGTCCCATTAGCATAAAATCTGCTGTGAGATTTCATCTACCAGACCCAAAAACTCTGTGATTCACCTTCTAATCTCCTTTATCAAGATGGTACCAGCTGCCCCGGGGAGGAATTTACAGGGCAGCCGGAAAGTCTGAGGTGCAAATTCACTTTGGACAGAAAAGACTTTGTTTGGATTCAAACCCCAAAACAGGAACAAATCAGCTGTTAAACTTCATAAAACTCACACCAATGTGTTCATAAGCAAATCTGGCAGAATTTGACACGACACCGTCCTTTTTACGACGAGAAATCACAAAGTTTTGAATGACGGTTTAATTCAGAATGACGAGAGACAGTAACGTGGTGCAACCCTGTCGTCCTTTGGTGGAAGTTATAAGTCCACAACAGACGGTATTTATCTATAGACAGAAATGAATTTTGTTGTCTGAAAGTTAAAACACTGATGTCATATCCTTCTGTTAGTCCTGTACGTTTTACAAACCGGTTCCAAAGTTCTACCACGTGCTCACTTGTAAGGTACATAGACAAATCATTATGCTTCCATATGTAGCCAATTATCATAAATGAGACAAAGCTGATTTACCAGATTTCATCTATTCATCAGAACTCTCACATGTGAGTTAAGATGAGACATTTACCATTACACGCCTCCTCTCATGTCGCTTTAAGCATTTGAACCTCCACAGGAGTTTGAATAGTAGAACAGTTGTAATATGTTTGTTTCACTTTATGAAATTAGGGGCTTGATGAAAAGAGAAATCTGCACTCGACGTGTGAATAAAAATACTAAAAATCCTTTGGTCAGTTTGATGATTAAACTGACCGAAGAACTGACCCAACTTCAAGGAATATTAATGTTTCCCCAATAATCTTAACTTACATGTCAGAGCACAGACAGACTACTACTACGTCTCTTTGGGCTTTTCCCATCAGGGGTCGCCACAGCAAATCATCCATTTCCACTTCACTCTATCCTGGGCATCTTCCTCTCTGACACCAGCTGACCTCATGTCCTCTGTTAGAACGTCCATATATCTCCTCTTTGGTCGTCCTCTCGCCCTCTTGCCTGGCAGCTCCATCTCCAACATCCTTCTACCAATATATTCACTATCCCTCCTCTGCACATGTCCAAACCATCAGCAGAGATGAAGATGTTAAGATTCTCCTTAGGAGTCACAAGGTTGGATAGAATAAGGAACGAGCTCATCAGAGGGACGGCGCATGTTGACTGGAGGGGACAATTAAAACTATTGAATCTAATGTTACCAAAATTAATTTTCAAATGTTTCCAGCCTGGAATTTGTCTCTTTTTTTATTCAGCATGTTTATCACATTTTATTTGTATGCGGAATTTAACGTTTCCTAAATGTATTTTTATTAAACGCTTTGTTAATCTAGAAACGAACTGCTGAAACAAGCTGAAACTGAACGCTATTTTATTTAAAGTGGAAAATAAGATGAATATAATATAATATGATATATATTATATTTGAAAAAGCATTGATAAAGCGTATAGTTATAGTCCTGCTGCTATAGGTTTAGACTGTTGGGCAAAAACGTTCATTGGGAAAATTAAAGAAAAAGTCAAAAAAATTATATTAGTATTAATGTGGGTGAAAAAAAAATCTACAGTTATGATGTCATCAACAGAACTAATGTGCAGAGTCAGTTTGTTTTCAGAAGATCTGAAGGAAGCAAAAAAGACAAAGTCAAATCCAGGTGGAGGTGGATGAGTGGAGGAGTGTCCGTGTGTCTGCACAGACTGTGGAGAAGGACAGAGCAGCAGCACAACAGTCCAGATCCACTGCTGGTCCTCTGTCAGATCCAGAGGGACACACAGGGACCATGGTGGACTGGACAGTGGAGCTGTTCATCTCCACTTCTTCTGGTTCCTCTGTCAGTCACTGCTGGATGAAGCTCTGCTCTTCACTCGAGCTCCCAGTAACATGGTCCAGTCACAACATGCTGCTGCTGCAACATCTGGATCATCAGGACACACTATCATGTTACATCTGATCTGTGTTATTCAAACCACTTCCAGCTGTAGAGAGAATGAGAGAGAGCAGAGAAGATCAGTGAGTGTTTCCACAGACCCACTTCATCATCTGTCAGTCAGCAGAGGTTCTGGTCTGGACAAAGTCCACATGGTCGCTAAATGGACCCGTGGTTCTTCAGTCAGACTGATCTTAGACCTGTGACAAACTGGAAACTGATCAACAGTTTAGTGTTGAAATGAGACAACAAACAGTTTCTGATCAGATTTGATGAATGACGACAAACTGTCTGTATTCATCTTGTGAGGCTGTCAGCTGGAATCCAACTTTACTTCCTGTTCACATGATCACAACAACAAGAAAAGTCGTCTTCACATCAACTCACAAACGATCACAATAAGCTTCTGTCTCTGTCTTTCTGTCCAATCCTGAAGCCTGTCCCCATTCTCCTCTCACAGCTTCACTGAGAAGGTTGGAGCTTTACAGGAAATACTGGATCTTTGCTCTGACACTAACTGGGTTTAGTACAACACTGCTGAAAGCAGCATGGACTGACTCCAACCCTCTACTGACCTCAGAGTCTCCAGTCGACAGTCTGGACTCTCCAGGAAACCACACAGCTGCTTCACTGCTGAATCCTTCAGGTTGTTTCCTCTCAGGTCCAGTTCTGTCAGATGGGAGGGGTTGGACTTCAGAGCTGAGACCAGAGAATCACAGCTGATCTCTGACAAACTGCAGCTCCTCAATCTGAATAAAGAATCACAGATGTGGATCAAATCATTAGTAATAATCAGATATGTGCTAATCAATGGTGTTTTCTCTAAAATCAGCAGAGTGACTTTGTCCTTGTGTTATTGTGGATCATCATAATATCAGCCTTCAACACACATCATCCAAATGTCAGCACAACATTCATACACATATTCATGTCAGCACTGATTCATAACATGCTGCTCACATTTCATTAGATTTTGCTTAAACCAAGTGTCATGAATGTCACAAAGACACAAAAGTTCTTTTTTATAATCCACATTTTTATGTTTAATTATTTTATTACATAAACACAAAAATACCAATAGTCACCCAGAATTCATTTATTTGCACGTCCTTTAATTTAATAAATATTCATTACAATGATTTTCTGTTTACTGTTGTGATAAAAAAAAATCTCAAAACTAACTAAACATTTTCTACAATTTATTAAGAAACATTAGTGAGAAATATCAGTGTTTGAGTTCTGGACTTATGATTTCAGTGAAAACATTTTTTCATGACAAACTGCTGAATTTTCTCTTTTATAAAATTTCACTAATTAACAATAGTTCTGTATTACACTCCTGGATCCTGCAGGTCGTTGTAGCTCAGGTCCAGTTCTGTCAGATGGGAGGGGTTGGACTTCAGAGCTGAGACCAGAGAATCACAGCTGATCTTTGACAAACTGCAGTCAATCAATCTGAATAAAGAATCACAGATGTGGATCAAATCATTAGTAATAATCAGATATGTGCTAATCAATGTTGTTTTCTCTAAAATGAGCAGAGTGACTTTGTCCTTGTGTTATTGTGGATCATCATAATATCAGCCTTCGACACACATCATCCAAATGTCAGCACAACATTCATACACACATTCATGTCAGCACTGATTCACAACATGCTGCTCACATTTCATTAGACTTTTGCTTAAACCAAGTGTCATGAATGTCACAAAGACTTTTGAACAGTTATTTTTTATAATCCACATTTCTTTGTTTAATTATTTTATTACATAACAAACAAAAATACCAATAGTTGCCCAGAATTCTTTTATTGGCACGTCCTTTAATTTAATAAATATTTATTAGAATGATTTTATCAGAAAGGGCGCGTTTAGAGGACAGGGAAATTACATTCCAGGACAGGGAAAATTCTCTGGCAAGGTAAAACAGACTTGGCAAAAACGTGGCGTGGCATGGAGCGAGACATGAATGATAATCTGGCACTGGGGAAATGTGCAGGCATGGTTTAAGTACGAGAGACACAAGTGAAACATATGGAACTAACGAGAGGGGGGGAGAGCAAGGCGGAGAGAGACAGGACCGTAACCAGGGCAACACAGATCAACACCGAGATCGTGACAGTACCCCCCCCCCGCAACGGCCGTCTCACGACGGCCCCCAGGCTGGTCAGGATGCTCGCGGTGGAACCGAGAGATCAAACCAGGATCAAGAATAAAACGAGCCGGAACCCATGAGCGCTCCTCGGGACCGTACCCCTCCCAGTCAACCAGATACTGAAGCCCCCGGCCCCTACGGCGAGAACGCAACAACTTGTTCACAGAAAAGGCCGGGGCGCCATCAATGAGTCGGGCGGGAGGTGTGGGCCTGGCGGCGGGTACCAGATCACTGGACCTGACTGGTTTGAGACGAGAGACATGAAACGTGGGATGAACTTTGAGTGATCCAGGGAGTCGTAACCTTACCCCCACGGGGTTGATGACCTTAGCCACGGGAAAAGGACCAATGAACTTCGGAGCCAGCTTACGGCTCTCTACGCGGAGGGGAATGTCCCCAGAAAGCCAGACCCGCTGACCGACTTGATACTGAGGTGCGTGGCTGCGACGGCTGTCAGCATACTTCTTATAGGCTGCGGAAGACCTGAGCAACACAGCCCGCGCCCGTCTCCAGGCCAGCTGACAACGCCGAACAGAAGCGTGAGGGGAGGGAACAGAGGACTCTCTCTCCCTGGACTCAAACAGCGGAGGTTGGTACCCGTAGACCACTTGGAATGGAGTGAGCCCCGTGGCGTGGAGGACAGCAAGGAGTTATGCGCATCCTCGACCCAGATCACATTCTTGGACCAGGAGGACGGTTCCCGGGAAAACAGGAGATGGAGACCGACTTCTAGATTCTGGTTTAACCGCTCGGTTTGCCCGTTGGACTGGGGATGGAAACCGGAGGACAGACTGATGGACACACCGAGCAACCTGAAAAACTCCTTCCAAAACCTGGATAAAAAACTGGGAACCCCGGTCGGAGACAGCGTCATGAGGGAGGCCATGTAACCGAAAAACATGATTAATGAGGAGTTCAGCAGTTTCTTTGGCAGTGGGCAGACCAGGCAGGGGAATGAAGTGGACCATCTTTGAAAATCTGGCTACTACAGTGAGTATGGCTGTGTTGCCCTGAGACGGAGGAAGACCAGTGACGAAATCCAAGGCTATGTGGGACCAGGGATGCTTGGGAATGGGAAGTGGTAACAAAAGACCAGGTGGATGACAGTGACTTGACTTGGACTGGGCACAGACGAGGCAGGCTAATACAAACTCCCGGCTGTCCTTAATGATCGTGGGCCACCAAAACCGTTGGCGGACAATAAATAGCGTGCGAGAGACTCCCGGGTGACAGAAAAAACGTGAAGCATGAGACCAGTCCAGCACTTTGGACCTGAGTTCATCTGGGACGGAAAAAAGGTTAGGTGGGCAGGTGGAAGGAATGGGCGTGGTGGCATGAGCTCTGATAACCTGCTCTTCGATCTCTAATCGAGTGAGGGCTAGGCGAACGGAGGGGGGCAAAACAAAATCGGGTTCTTGGGAGTTAGGGACCGGATCAAAGAGGCGTGACAAAGCATCTGCTTTGCAGTTCTTGTGACCAGGACGATAAGCTAGGGAGAATTGGAACCTGTTGAAAAATAAAGACCAGCGAGCCTGTCGGGAGTTGAGTCTTTTGGCAGACTTGAGATATTCAAGGTTCTTGTGATCGGTGAGTGATCACCAGCCAGTGCCTCCACTCCTCCAGAGCCAACTTAACAGCCAACAACTCACGGTTACCAATGTCGTAATTCCTCTCGGCATCAGAAAGCCGACGTGAATAGAAGGCACAGGGGTGAACCTTTTGATCAAGCTCAGACCGCTGGAACAATACAGCCCCCACCCCGACATCGGAAGCATCCACCTCCACTATGAACTGCCTCTCAGGGTCAGGGAGAGTGAGGATGGGAGCTGAGGAGAACGCCGCCTTCAACCGGAGGAACGCAGACTCGGCCCCGGGGTTCCATAGAAATGGACTTTTAACAGAGGTGAGTTTGTGTAGAGGGGCGGAGATGGTGCTGTAACTCTTAATGAAGCGTCTGTAAAAGTTAGCAAACGCCAGGAAGCGCTGCAGCTGCTTACGGTTTACAGGCGTGGGCCAGTCCCTGACTGCACTCACCTTCCTGGGGTCCATCTCCATACTGCCGGGGGAGATGATGTACCCCAGGAAGGAGACGGAGGATGAATGGAATTCACACTTCTCTGCTTTGACAAATAAATTGTTCTGGAATAAGCGACTGAGGACCTTGCGCACGTGTGTGACATGTTCAGTTTCAGACGGGGAGAAGATCAGAATATCGTCAAGATAAACAAACAAACTTATTCAGCATGTCTCCCAGCACATCATTAACCAGGTTTTGAAAAACAGCGGGGGTGTTGGTCAAGCCAAAGGGCATGACAGGGTACTCGAAATGACCTGCCGGAGTGTTAAAGGCGGTTTTCCATTCATCCCCCTCACGGATGCGGACCAGATGGTAAGCATTGCGGAGATCTAACTTTGAGAAAACCGTGGCACCCTGCAGTAGCTCAAAAGCAGAGGATATGAGGGGAAGCGGGTAGCGGTTATGAACGGTGATTTGATTGAGACCCCGATAATCGATACATGGATGAACACCCACATCCTTCTTACCGACAAAGAAAAACCCTGCACCCGCAGGCGAGGAAGAAGGACGGATGAGGCCGGCTGCCAAAGACTCATTAATGTACTTCTCCATCGCCTCACGCTCCGGACCGGAGAGTGAATACAATCCTCCACGAGGCGGCATGGAGCCTGGCAAGAGGTCAATGGCACAATCATAAGGACGATGGGGGGGGCAGAGAGGTAGCTTTGCATTTACTAAAGACCATCTTAAGATCGTGATATACCTTAGGGATCTTTGAGAGGTCTATATCCTCACTAGAGGATCCTGAGGGAGGAGTAGAAAGTAGACGAGGGGCCTGACGGAGACAGAGACCTGAACAGGAGACGTCCCAGCTCACTACTCTGCCCTCCACCCAATCGATCTGGGGGTTATGACGAGCTAACCAGGTGGAACCAAGAATAAGAGGCTGCTGAGGGGACCGAATGACCTGGAATGTAATTTTTTCATGGTGATTGCCTATGTGCATGGCGAGGGGCGCTGTCTGCAGGGCACCAGGATTCAGAATGTGGCCGTCTAAAGCTCGGATAACTACTGGTTTAACATGAGGGTTCAGGAAAATACGCAACTTGTGGGCTAAACCCTCATCAATGAACTCAGAGTCCGCTCCGGAGTCAATAAGTGCAGCCAGGTGAACCGACCGGTCAGCAACCTGCAGAACAACCTGGAGACAGGGACGAGAAATGGGAGTGGGGTTAGAAGTGGAATGGCTCAGCAGTTTCCCCCTTGTTCCTGCTGAGCCTTGTCTTTTAACGGGCAGGACCGAATTCTGTGGTCAGCGCGGCCACAATAGAAACAAAGTCCATTCCGGGACCGGCGCTCACACTCCTCCGGTGAGAGGCGCGTCCTACCCAGCTGCATAGGTTCAGGAGGGCTCAGATTGGGGCTCACTTGGGACTCCTGTTGGGGAAAACTAGTGACATGAATGCGAGGATTAGACGGACGGGGCACTGGGCGTCTCTCGCCCATTCCATGGTACACCCGAGTGCATAATTCTATGAGTGAATCGAGGGACGCTGGCAGTTCCCGGGGAGCTAGCTCGTCCTTTAATGACTCTGACAAACCTTGAAAAAATCTCTCCCGCAGGGCAGGTTCATTCCACTGGCAATCTGCGGCCAGAGTACGGAATTGAATGGCGTACTCTGCCACAGAACTGTTTCCCTACACCAGCTGAGAGAGAAGACGAGAGGCGTCACAGTCTGACTTGGTAGGTCCGAAAACTCTAAGCAATTCCTGGCAAAACTGTTCAAAGGTGGATGTGGAAAATGAATCCCGTTCCCACTCTGCCGTTCCCCACAGCCCGGCCCTCCCGGTGAGACGTGAGACGGCGTACGCTATGCGGGCATCGTCGGTGGGGAAGAGAGACGGTCTAAGCCTGAACAACAGTTTGCATTTTACAATAAAGGCCCTGCAAAATTTAGGGTCCCCTGTGAACGGCTCCGGAGGAGATACGTAAGATTCTTACTGTACCGGAGTGGGGGCTGTGGCAGCTGGGGGTGGTGGTGGTGGACGACGAGCGGAAACAGAGGCTGTAGCTAAACAGGTGATTGCGAGTGTCATGGTGTGTAGGTCGGCCTGCAGACTAGACTGACTGGTGTCATGATGGACAATGGCGCTCTCGACCCTTTTCTCCCAATCACTCGCCTTGGGTGGGTCCATTGTGGTCAGATTATACTATCAGAAAGGGCGCATTTAGAGGACCCAAATAGAGGCAAGGACGATCGACTGGAAGAAAATGATTTATTGAAAGAGAATGAATGAAGTGAATGACGTGATAGGCTTCGACCGGTAGGAACACCCGGGATGGCTCACGGCAGGGGAGTAGTGGTAGGATCTGGAGGTGGGAAAAAGACAGGTGAGTAGGTGAATGACAACAGAGGGGAAACTTATGAATGAGTAGTGTCTTAAGTAAACTGTGGAGAGCTGGTAGGATGACGGACGGGTTCTCTATGGTTGAGGTGAGTATATGGCGCAACTAGGACTAACCAAAATCGGCTGACAACGTCAGGGAGAAAACAGGCACAAAGTAACAACAGAAAACAAGGTACGTGAAAAAGTAACAAAACAACAAGTCAAGAGCTCTGACAGAAACAAAGTAACAAATCATGTACTCATGGGAGTTCTTGAAGTCGTTGTGGCAGTGGTGGAGAAGAAACACAGATTAACAAGATGCGTGGTCCAAAACGAAGACAGGGAAAATTCTCTGGCAAGGTAAAACAGACTTGGCAAAAACGTGGCGTGGCATGGAGCGAGACATGAATGATAATCTGGCACTGGGGAAATGTGCAGGCATGGTTTAAGTACGAGAGACACAGGTGAAACGTATGGAACTAACGAGAGGGGAGGAGAGCAAGGCGGAGACAGACAGGACCGTAACCAGGGCAACACAGATCAACACCGAGACCGTGACAGATTTCCTGTTTACTGTTGTAGCATCCATTTCTGTGTTATAAAACCTGGACCTGAGCTACATCCTTCTACCTTGAGGTAAAAGTGTTTCCTGAACCTAAGGAACAGATAAAGGAACAGAAAACCTTTGTTCCTCTACACCTCCCCACATCTGTTCCCAAGGTTCACAGACAGAATCCACATCTCCGGCTGGCACTCCAGCCATTAACGCTAATCTGTGAAGAACCAGCCCTTGTAAATCCCATTTGTGAGCCTCCCTCATCAGACTCAACCAGCAGACCAAAAGGAAACAGAGGGAATGGAATGTCAAAACTTTCTTTTGGACTCCTAACCTTAGAAAATGGATATACCAAATTCCCGATGCGCATGTGACGTACACCACCATGTTCAGAAGAAGTTATGCAACAGTTTGGTCTAACTCTGGTTATTCTATGTCAAAAATTCATGAAGTTACAAATTAGAAAGTTTTATCCAGGAATGACGGAAAGAGTAACACGGCACAACATTACAATCCTTGGGTGGAAATTGTAAGTGCATCCCGAAGATACATGTTCCATATTCATGCACGCCTTGGTTATGTAAACGTGATCATGTCATGTTATATTAATTCGCTACGATGTCCAGATAATGCATGACTGAATTCCTAATTGTTGTTGTGTGTTCTTAATGTGTATTAATATGTATTAGACAAATCTAATTTTCCATGTAATAATCATTGGATTCCATCTATTCATCTAATCAGAACTCTCACATGTATGTTGAAATGAGACATTAACTATTACACGCAGTGATCATGTTGTTTGAAGCATTTTAACCTCCATAGGAGTTTGCACAGTAGAACAATTATAATATGTTGCTTTGTTTTATAATGTGAGATTTTGAGCTTGATGAAAAGAGAAATCTATACTCGACTTTGTGTGATTAAACCGAACAAAGGATTTAATGTGATCTAGAGGAGGGACTAGCTCTGCCCTCCGCGGGAAATTTGAATTTAGCAGCAACGCCTCATAGTCTTGGCGACGCCCCAACGATATAAAATAAAGTTAAAATTCCTTTGTTACAGTTCCAGCTCACTTCCACTTTGAGCTTTAAACAACTTCAGAATTCCATCCTGAAGAAGAAATGTGCCTCAGCTAATATAACTTAGCTGAAGTTGTGAAAATTACTTTTTGTCGTTAATTCTCTTGTTTGTAACTTTTCAAACTATTTTTAAAGCGCGCACGTCTTTGCTGCCAGTTTTTGTATTTGTTAGTTATTTTTGACGATTGAAACTCCAAGACAAACTTTGATTTTTGTTTGTAATTAGAAAATCCTTCAAAGTTAGTTCCAGACTGAGCCCGAGATTTTTATTCAATAGCCATATTTTTATCAACCATATTTGTTGATATATTTCAATTCAACATCTTCGGCTCCACACGGCTCTGTTTCGGACCGGACAACCAGCGCCTCTGTAAGTCGGCTCAACCACCAGCAGAACCAGACCACGTTACTGGAGCCTGCCATCTGAACATGTGAACGCTTCTGTGGGCCGGGGAAATCTTTGCAGCCACAGCGGATCCTCGCTCTGATAGCTCGCCTGTTAACAGAACCGAGACGGTCCGTCCTGCTCTACAAAAGAACCGGTAACGATGGACGCCTAACTTGGCAGAACAACCTGCAGCAGCTCCCAGGCAAAGTCCAAATATCTCTCTCTGTTTTATGGAAAGTCTGGTGTCTGTGCAGCCGATAAACCAATGGAGCCTTTATGAAGTTTATTTCTAGAGTTTCTAAAATATAATTTCTGTTACTTAGAGGTAAATAGTGACTAGACTCATTTCTCGAGCCCAAATTCATCACACACACTGTCATACCTGCTCAATTTATCCATTTACTTAGGATTGGTTATTTCATGTTTTGTTGTCTATTCATTTATTCCATTCATTCTATATACACATAATCACACTTATCTATATTCATTGTAGTTGTAGGTTAATAAATAATTGAAAAGAACTGGTTCTGTGTTTGTCTTTCTTCAGAGAAACTGACAAAGTCACTGAAACGGTAAAGAACTCATGACAGAAACTGATCTGGGGTCAAATTGTTGTTTACTTAATTCTATTGTTACTGTGGACCATCAGCGCTTCAGATAATATTTTAATCACAGCTTGGTTCAGCTTAATAAACCTGATGCCCCAATTCGAGCAAATTAATGCTTTTGTACTAATATCAAATCACCCAAGTTGGACTAGTTTGCTACACTGTTGTGATAAAATAATTTTAAATCTCAAAAGTAACTAAACATTTTCTAAAATTTAATTCAGAAACCTCAGTGAGAAATATGAGTGTATGAGTTATGAAGGTTTGATTTCAGTGAAAAATGTTTTTCATGACAAATTGCTGAATTTAACTCAAACTGAGCAAAACTAATTTTCTCTTTTTTTGAATTTCATTAATTAACAATAGTTCTGTATTAATGATATAAAATCTCCAACAGTATCAGTGAGTGAACTGACCTCAGAGTCTCCAGTCGACAGTCTGGACTCTCCAGGAAACCACACAGCTGCTTCACTGCTGGATCCTGCAGGTTGTTTCCACTCAGGTCCAGTTCTGTCAGATGGGAGGGGTTGGACTTCAGAGCCGAGACCAGAGAATCACAGCTGATCTCTGACAAACTGCAGAAACTCAATCTGAATAAAGAATCACAGATGTGGATCAAATCATTAGTAATAATCAGATATGTGCTAATCAATGGTGTTTTCTCTAAAATGAGCAGAGTGACTTTGTCCTTGTGTTATTGTGGATCATCATAATATCAGCCTTCGACACACATCATCCAAATGTCAGCACAACATTCATACACACATTCATGTCAGCACTGATTCACAACATGCTGCTCACATTTCATTAGACTTTTGCTTAAACCAAGTGTCATGAATGTCACAAAGACTTTTGAACAGTTATTGTTTAGAATCCACATTTCTTTGTTTAAATATTATACAAGTAAAACACTAAAACAACAATAGTCGCCCAGAATTCCTTTATTGGCACGTGCTTTAATTTAATAAATATTTATTACCATAAACTCTGGACTATAGAGCGCACCTAAATTTAAGCCGCACCCGCTAAAATTTAAAAGAAATATATATTTTGTCACATATAAACCGCATCGGACTATAAGCCGCTAATATCCAGGCTGAGAAATAAGATATTTACATAGAAAGATTTTGTACCATAAATGTTTATTCATACACCTGAACCTGAATGGTGCCTGTAACACGGCAGTAAAAGTGCTGATGTTTGCTGTTGTGCGTCTTGGGTTGCATGCGCTAAGAATAAAAACTGGCGCTTTTTTGTTTGCACTGACTTCCATCTACAGCACCCATCTGAGGGCTGCAGAAAAATTCATAGAAAAGCCGCATCTCTGTAAAAGCCGCATGTTTCAAAACGTCGGAAAAAAGTAGCGGCTTATGGTCCGAAAAATACGGTAACAGAAAAAAAAAATTATTTCCTCATAATAAAATTGAAAAGAAAATTTCTAACTTCATTAATTAACAATAGTTCTGTATTAACGATCTAAAATCTCCATCAGTATCAGTGAGTGAACTGACCTCAGAGTCTCCAGTCGACAGTCTGGACTCTCCAGGAAACCACACAGCTGCTTCACTGCTGGATCCTGCAGGTTTTTGTTGTAGCCCAGGTCCAGTTCTGTCAGATGGGAGGGGTTGGACTTCAGAGCTGAGACCAGAGAATCACAGCTGATCTCTGATAACCAGCAGCTCCTCAATCTGAGTAAAGAATCACAGATGTGGATCAAATCATTAGTAATTATCAGATATGTGCTAATCAATGGTGTTTTCTCTAAAATGAGCAGAGTGACTTTGTCCTTGTGTTATTGTGGATCATCATAATATCAGCCTTCAACACACATCATCCAAATGTCAGCACAACATTCATACACACATTCATGTCAGCACTGATTCACAACATGCTGCTCACCTCACTCACTGTTGATTAGTGTGTTATGAATAATAATTCACATTTCTTTGTTTAAATATTATATAACAAAAACAAAAAAACACCAATATTTGCCCAGATACTGGCAAATCCTGAATGTAATAAAGTTTCATTACAATGATTTTCTGTTTACTGTTGTGATAAAAAAATAAATAAATCTCAAATCTGACTAAATATTTTCTACAATTTATTGAGAAACATTAGTGAGAAATATGAGTGTTTGAGTTCTGAAGGTTTAATTTCAGTGAAAACATTTTTTTCATGACAAATTGCTGAATTTAACTGAAATTGAGCAAAAAAAAATTTTAATTTTTTAAAAATGTCATTAATTAACAATAGTTCTGTATTGATGATCTAAAATCTCCAACAGTATCAGTGAGTGAACTGACCTCAGAGTCTCCAGTCGACAGTCTGGACTCTCCAGGAAACCACACAGCTGCTTCACTCCTGAATCCTGCAGGTTGTTGTTGTCACTCAGGTCCAGTTCTGTCAGATGGGAGGGGTTGGACTTCAGAGCTGAGACCAGAGAATCACAGCTGATCTCTGACAAACTGCAGTCAATCAATCTGAATAAAGAATCACAGACGTGGATCAAATCATTAGTAATAATCAGATATGTGCTAATCAATGGTGTTTTCTCTAAAATGAGCAGAGTGACTTTGTCCTTGTGTTACTATGGATCATTATAGCAAGAAGGTCCTGGGTTCGATTCCCAGATGGGACCTGTCTGTGCAGGGATTGAATTTTCTCCTCGTGTTCGCACAGTTTCCTCCAGGTGTTCCAGTTTCCCCAAACACTTAAAAAACTGTTGACTGATCAAAGTCACATGGACGTTCTCTTGTCGGATCCTAAATGAACCTAGAAACTTTCTGTAAAAACGTGTTTCTGCTGCTGGTTACTGGTTGTGTCTCTACACAAAGTGACATCACTGTCTGACAGGAAGCATCATGCACAGGTTCAAGTGTCTTTCACCATCCACACAACACGACAGTGAGAAAAGATTCCGGGGAATCTCAGAGCATAAAGGCCAAAGGCAGAAACCGCTGTTGAGTGTGTGGGACCGTGGAGCTGTCAGACAGACAAATGTCAGAGACACAAAGTTTTCACTATTTCATACTTGAGGATTATTGAGGATTCAGAAAAACTCTGCTTTCCTTCAGTTCATGGAACATGACAAGGTACTAGTCCAAGACCCAGTCCGACTGTCAGCCTGTTCCTCCTCAGCACCACTTTCCTTCAAGTCCAGTCGGCAAACATCAGCCAGGCTGGACTTATGTCACTTTTCTCTGTGGACCAAACTTCAAGTCACACACAGTGTTGAGGGATTTGACCTGACGATTTGTGCTCAGACAAACTTAGAAACTAACCTGAACATTCACTTATGGGTTGAAGACGAAAAACTGACCTCAGACTCTCCAGACGACAGTTTGGATCCTTCAGTCCAGAACAAATCAGCTTCACTCCTGAATCCTGCAGGTCCCAGATTCCACTCAGGTCCAGTTCTCTCAGATGGGAGGGGCTGGACTTCAGAGCTGAAGCCACAACTTCACAGTGAGACTCAGAGAGTCGACAGTCAGAAAGTCTGTGATCACAGGAAATGTAAAATTATATAAACTTCAAACTTTGAAATATTATATTTTCTCTATTTTGATCACAAAGCAGAATGAGATGGAGGCAGCAGCTAAATGGACTGAACTGATCCTCTATTACACTTTTCCACCTTACGGAGACACAAAGATGCACAAACAGATCAGTGTCAGCAGCTCAGCTACATGATCTCAACCAACACACAGAATCCACAATGTTCCAAATGTCTGTGAAAAACTAAAGTCACTTTGAACAGAAGCTTCATGTAGAGATTCAACCCTGTCTCCTAAAAATGGAGTTTCTCACTAAACTTCAGTTTTAGTTAGAAGCTAAAGATTTGACAGATGCTGAAAACTAGTCTCCAAATTAATTTGATAACATATTCATATGTTGACATCTTTTAATCAGTAACATCCTTTGGGAGTTGTCCACTGATGTGTCCAGCTCCCACTTACTGACTATTTCCTGCTCTTCTATTATTATTCTACTTCCTGTAAACGACCCTGATGAAGGCGCTGAGACAAAACGCGCTGGTTTATTCAAGAAGATTCTTCCATCTTCCATTCATTCCTTTTACCTTTGAGATTAAAATGTTTTACTTCATAACCTCCTCAGGCACCGAAAATAAATGTTACAATTTCATTTTTTTCTGCATTAAATACTTGTCTTGGCCCAACAATGTCATTTCAATAACATTTTATACAAATCTTTTAAAATGGAATGTCCTTTGCAGTGGACAGCTGGACTTCCTGTGAACTGAAAAACTGTCTTTCATCCATCGTCCTTCCAACCATTTTGCAAAGAGAACCAGTTAACGTCCACCATGATCCAGGTTGGAAGCGTCTTATCTCAGTGAGCTGTGATCATTTACCACTGGCTCTGTTTTTATATATGTTAATATTCATTTTGGAAGAAAGAAGCTGCTGTCACAGTTAAACAGGAACAGAAGCAGAGTGACGTACATTCAGTTGGGTTGTAGTTTTTTTAAATACAGGTCTACAGTTAAACAGAGAACAGGGAACAAGTTTGTATTGAGCCACAATCACTGTCACTTTGTTTCCTTTCACCTTGAAAAAAATCAGTTTGTTTAACAGTTTCAATGATTTTGTCACTGTCCAGTTGTGTTTAAGTGTCACCATCAGTGCTGAGCTCAGCAAGAAAACTGACACTGAGTGTGAAGATATAAAAAATGAAAGATGAAATGCTGAACCTTCATCTGTGATCATCTCATCTTAAACCCAAATGTCTTTAGTTTACAGACCAGATACTTTTGACTGGTTGTTGTTAAGTGTGTTTGATCACATCTGGACTCACCGAAACTTTCTGCAGTTCCTCACAGCTGGGATCAGTCTCAGTCGTCCCTCCTCTGATGTGTTGTAGTTCTTCAGGTCCCACTCATCCAGAACCTCCTCTGACATCTGCAGCATGTAGGCCAGAGCTGAGCAGTGGATCTCAGAGAGTTTCTTCTCTGATCTGTTCTCTGACTTCAGGAACTCTTGGATCTCCTGATGGACTGACTGGTCCTTCATCTCCATCAGACAGTGGAAGATGTTGATGCTTCTGTCAGGAGAGATTTTATCACTGTTCATCTCCTTCAGGTTGTTGATGACTCTCTGGATGATTTTTAGACTGTTCTTTTTCTGACCCAGCAGACCTCCTAAGAGTCTCTGGTTGGACTCCAGACATAGACCATGAAGGAAGCGAACAAACAGGTCCAGGTGGCCATTTTGACTTTGGAGAGATTTCTCCATGGCTTTCCCAGGAAGTCCTTCAGTCCCTCTGTCTTCCTGTTGGCGTAACAGTGGAAGAAATAAACTGCAGCCAGAAACTCCTGAATGCTCAGATGAACAAAGCAATAGACTGTTTTCTGGAAGATCACACTCTCTCTTTTGAAGATCTCTGTACAAACTCCTGAATACACCAATGCCTCTGTGACATCAAGACCAACCTGCTCCAGGTCTTCTTGGTAGAACATGATGTTTCCTTTCTCCAGATGTTTAAACGCCAGCCTCCCCAGCTTCACAAGAACTTCCCTGTCAGCCTCCATCAGCTCCTGTGGACTTTTGGTCTTTTTGATCCATACACTTTTACTCCACATTTTCTCATGTCCCTCGTCATACTTGTTCTTCTTCCTCTTGGTCTGAACCAGCAGGAAGTGTGAGTACATGTCAGTCAGGGTCTTGGGCAGGTCTCCTCTCTGCTCTGTAGTCAGCATGTGCTCCAGAACTGTAGCAGTGATCCAGCAGAAGACTGGGATGTGACACATGATGTGGAGGCTCCTGGACGTCTTGATGTGCGACATGATTCTGCTGGACAGCTCTTCATCACTGAACCTCCTCCTGAAGTACTCGTCCTTCTGGTCGTCAGTGAAGCCTCGTACCTCTGTTACCCTGTCCACACATGTAGGAGGGATCTGATTGGCTGCCGCAGGTCTGGAAGTTATCCAGACCAGAGCCGAGGGAAGCAGATTCCCCTTGATGAGGTTTGTCAACAGCACGTCCACCGATGACTTGTGTGTGACATCAGACACAAGCTCACTGTTGTTGAAATCCAGTGGAAGTCTGCTTTCATCCAGGCCGTCAAAGATGAACAAAAGTTTACAGACAGCCAGCTGCTCTGCTGTGACCTTCTGTAATGTTGGATGGAAAACATGGAGCAGCGTGAGAAGACTGTACTGCTCATCTTGGATCAAGTTCAGCTCCCTGAACGAAAGCTCAAGCAGCACATCGACATCTTGGTTTTCCAAGCCCTCTGCCCAGTCCAGACTGAACTTCTGCACCAAGAAGGTTTTTCCAACACCAGCGACGCCGTTGGTCAGAACCACTCTGATGTGTCTCTGTTGGTCAGGTGAGGCTTTAAAGATGTCGTGGACCTTGATTGGAGCGTCATGGAGGGTCTTCATCTTGGAAACTGTCTCAAGCTGCCTCACCTCATGTTGGGTATTAACCTCTTCACTCTGACCCTCTGTGATGTAGAGCTCAGTGTAGATCCTGTTGAGGAGGGTTCCACTTCCTGTTTCATCACTTCCTTCAGTCACACATTCACATCTCCTCCTCAAACTGATCTTATGTTCATCTAAAACCTGCTGCAGACCATCATCTGCTGAAAGATCAGAAACTGTGTGAGACTGAAGAAACAAAATCTGAAATTCTCTTGATCATTTTCATGCAAAAAATAATTTCACAATCTTACTTTGTACAGTTCTGGTCTGATTGTCTGTCTGCAGTCTGGATCTTTTTCCACACTGGGGACAGGAGGAGTCTCCTGATGAACCAGACTGGTCCCAGTATGAGGTGACGCACTGTCTGCAGAACCAGTGTCCACAGCTGGTAGAGACGGGATCCTTCAGGACGTCCTGGCACACAGCACAGCAGGACAGCTGCTCCTCCACAGACACACGAGTCTTCTTCTTATTTCTGTGGAGGTGAAATACAAATTCACTCTAAGAAGATGAATTTTATTTAAGCAGATGTTCTGACTTGGCTGATCACTGACAGTTGATGCAAACTTTTTGACATCTGCTTGGTAATCAGCCCATTCAAACTGGACTTTTAGCTACAAAATGTCTCTCTCACATCTGTGCATCATTTGAGAGTTGTGGTTTAGAAATAAACAGGTGACCACACACGTCTAGAATAATGAGGTTTGAAAAGCAGAAATCTATCAGAGACAGTTAGTTTGACCCAATCAACTGTCCAACAGCAGCTTTTCAAAGGAAAGTAGAAAAGAACAAAGAAGCTGGTGAACTGAGGAGCACAGGTTTTGTGGACAATTGGAAACTATTTTTTATGGGGAAGAATAAACATTTTATTAATATTTAGAAAGTCAATAATACCTTCCAGCTGAAGGTCTATAGGTTTTTCTCAGTCACACAAGGACTGAGCGAACTAAAACACACGTGTGCATAAGTGCAAAAGTGTGTCATCATGCAACTCAGGATTAAGGGAAAATACAACAAATATAATTGATGTTAAAATCAGAATCAGAAATAATTTATTAATCCCTGAGGGGAAATTGCTTTTGTCCCAGATGCTTCATGCAGGAGCAGGAAATTGTGCGTAAGAAACTTGACCTATAAAAATAAAATCAGTCAAAAATAAAGAGTAAAATTTACACATTTACAGATCAATAACCCGTTTGGTTATGAATCAGAGTATCTGCTCTCAGAGGGAGGAGTCATAAAGACTGATGGTCCTCAGTATTACACTGTGATAGTCTGAGTCCTGCTTCAGCAGGATGTGGTGCAGAGGACAGGAGACATTCTCCGTTGTCCCTCACAGCTTGGACAGCATCTCTCTGCTGGACACTGCTGTTCAAGTGTCCAGCTCCATCCCCACAATGTCAGCGGCCCTTCTCGTAGAGGGCTTCAGTCCAATTTATTGTCAGTACACACTCCCAGATATTTATAATCCTCCACAACATCCGCACTGTGACCCTGAAGAGAAACTGGAGCCACCAGCGCCTTGGTCCTCCTCAGATCCATAAACACTATTTTTGTGTGTTGGGTGGATCATTCCACTGTGGTGACCTCGAAAAACGGACAATATTCCATTCAAGTGGATTCACTTCCTGTTAGCTGTGTGCAGCCTGCACACAGCTAACAGGAAGTATATTCTATGAATATGAATATTTCCATGATGGATATGGTTCAAGTAAGAACAAGGACTCGGAATCAATCCATCAGTGACTCCAGACCTGCTTTGTTGTGTATTTCCTGTACTAATACTGGACTAATGTAGGAGAAAAGGCGGAAGCATTCAGAGCTTCTTCTGTACCGACTGCTGATTAATATCTGTATGTACGAGCAGCTTTTAGTTTGATCTGTTTTCTCTTTGTTTCCTGTCTGGGGATCAATAAGGATTTCTAAACAATTACAACAAACTTACTTTGTGTCTGAGGGTCCAGGTTCAGAACTGAAGCCTGGAGGATTATTTTTGGACCGGTCACTCTTCATAGACAGACAGCTGGATCCTACAGACTTTGCTCTGTCTCCGTGTTTCTTCATCGTCAGTCTGAGACATAAAACAGGACAAACAGGAAGTGAAACACACACAGTAACAAAACCAGACTGTCAGTTTTACTGAAATCGTTCTTCGATTTATTGGGTTAAATGTTGTTGTGATTTTTATTATTCATCCAATTAGGACTTTGTGTTGACAGATAAATAAACTGTTGAAGTAATAAAACTTCGAGAACATCAAGTTTTACACGCCGTGTTCCTTCCTCAGTTTGTCTCTCATCAGACAAACAGCAGTAGACAGTGTGTGTTGTGTCCTCTACTGTCCACAGGGACAAACGGACTCACACACTTTTACACTAACACAATAGTAATAATAATAATAATAATGTTGGATTAACACTCACTCTTCACTTTTTCTCCTTCTTCTGCATCAACACAAAATGGCGTCTGAATTCTTTCCGAAGTCTTTCGTTTTCATTCCTTTCTCCACCTTCACTCTTCCTTCCCAGTTCCCATGTACCTGGATCACATGGTCCGTGTGGCTCCGCCCCCTCTACATTTACAGGAAATCAGGTGTGTGTGTGTCTCAGTGCAGTCACATGGTCATTTCTTTTCTCTTCCCATTCTGTCATTCACACACACAAACACAAAAGTCAGAAAACAGCATTTTCTGTCACTATACAGTTATTACAGATATACAAATAATAGGATAAAGGTGTGTATCATAAAATCTCTTAAACAAGTATAATGATGAACATTTTATAATGCGTAATTCAAATTAATATGTGCTTGAAAACCTTTTAGATCATTAAGCTGAAACAACAGATGGTTTGAGCTCAGTAAACACTGAGCATGTTCACGTTTGGCCAGACATGCAAATTAGTTTGGTTTTAAACAAGAGGAGAGTATTTTATTTTTATTAAAAGCTGGGACAAGCATTGAATCAAAACAGGAGATAGACTGAACAATAAGTGCTCCATGAAATTAGTGTCAGAGTTATGTGAGGGTTTTTGTTCAAGGAACCAAGTGAGGAGACAGTTAGAGGAGGTACAGTGGTAAACTGGTTTTATTTAAAGTATGTAGGTGGAAGGAAACAGGAAATCGCTCCTCAAGGAGGAGACAGAGGGAGAGGACGCTACAGAGAGACGACAGACTAGACAAAAAATTCATAAGGACGTAGATGCTGAGACCAAAACTAATGGGCACATTTGCTTTCACAAAGGCTTCGAAAATAAGTCCAAGATGGAGGAGAAATGTATTTCTCTGCTGCTGTATGAAGACGCAGATTTCCAGTAACCAGGTCACTTCAGTGTCTGTGAACACAGTCAGTGAATTTTTAAATTTAACACGTGTGAAGTTTGATTTAAACTGTTTCAGATGTTGACCTCCGCACTCGGACTTTTGTCTGATCTGTGTTTGCTGAACCTGATTCTGCTGGTCCAGGCGGCTGAAGGTCCTTCAGGCAACGGTGATCCCAGAGTCCGTGGGGCAGAAGTGTATCATCATAAAACCGCTATAACTAACATATGAAAATACAATAAAACACCACACTGTACAATAACGTACAGTAACACCCTGCAGTGATTTATAGCAGACTTGTCCACATATCATAACTTTACTTGACAGTTCGCTCAGTCGACGCAGCTTCCATCAGTTTACTGCAAATAAAGTTTTGTCTGAATTAGCCGATTATTAGCAGCCTGCAAGCTAAGCTAACAATTCGACGGCTGGTGACACGTTAGCTGCTCTGCTAAGTGAGTTAGCGAAGTCAACTCATGTTAAATGTCAAAGGAAACAAAAGAACGAATGTGTGAAGACGTTCAGTGATTCAACAGTTACAGCTGAACTAGCAGCATTTAGTGAACGTTCTTTAGCATCGAGCTTAATCGTTTTCTCCACTGCTCCACTTCACATGGTCTTTTGTCCCTCGCGTTCTTTTCTCTCCCAGTAGGAGAACTCCTCTTCACTGTCGTCAGGTGCTTTTGGTTGTTTCACTGAACCTGTTGGTTTAGGCTGAATCATGGACTGACAGTTGGGGTCCCTCTCAGGAAGTTCGGTGACTGCTAGTGTCCTTTCAAACACAGTCCGTGCTGTACATGCTTGAACTCTTGTCAGTCCATTGGGCCCCTACTGACCTGGGGCACCAAGCAGTTTCCTGCTGTCATGGAGGACTTCCGGCTTCAGGACTAAAGTTCAGTTGTCCACAGGATGCAGCCCTTCATTAGACCATGGAGGCAGCTCTCTCCCCTGGACGTGCTGCACTGTCCCGGACGTCTCTCAGCACTGATGGATGTAAGTTGGAATAAACAGATGGACTAACAGACATGTACAGGAGTCCAATGACACTGTAACATATAAACCCACATCACCTACATCCGTATGTAATTACACAGATCTCAGGTACCAGTGAATCAAAGGTCCGAACATGAAGAAACATCCAGCATGTTGACAGTGTGTATCTGGTTCTAAGAGACCTGGACCAGGTAAGTCCCATCCTGTAGGAGTCAAACTCTGAGAATAGGAAGCTAAAAGTTTGCTGTGTGGATACTGTGGAGTCTCCAGACACAGTGTGGCTGCGTTTAAGGCTCAGAGTCTCACACATGTAAGTCAGGCATTAATTACAGTCACCGACACGACTTCAAGCATCGTTATTATTGTCAGAAGGAAAAAACTGAAAAACTAAGACACTGATCAGACACAAACTCTGGACTGTGAAACATCTGCAGAAGAGGAAAAGAGTGGGGACTGTGTGTTTCCTGTCAGGCTGTGCAGAAGAACTCGGTCTGAGTTAGATCGAGGAACAGAGACGACAAGGGAGAGTGAGGACAGAAAGTGAATCAGAACTCTGCAAAGGACAAGTTTCACTGTTCCCATGGTAACACAGGCAGCGGCTGTGTTTATTAGTGACTCAGCAGCTAAAGTACCAAAACTTCCTCCAGGACAGATCAGCTGTTCTCCTTCATTTTTAAGGCTGACGTCACATTTACTGCATTTGGAGACTTTGCTGACGTTCTTCACTTTTTGAGTTGGACTCATTTTCAGAGCTGCTGCTCTTTTTTCTCAAGCTGGAGAGAAAAATCACTGAGTTTTCATTTGAGGCTGTGAAAGAACAAAATGTGAATGTTCTGAAAGGTTCTGGTTGTTTCCTGAACCCACTGGACACTGTGGATTTTTAGGGTCAGAGCCTGGATTCCAATCAAAAACTGAACATATTTACGAGAGGTCAAAGGTCACTTTGTTTCATGATCCCTTGTTGTTCCGCAAATCCATTCCATTAAAACGCCATGAGACAACAAAAACCAACCTGCTGTGTGGTCAAGAAGGTGCTACTTCACCCAGCTGGATGTGGAGCTGCTCAATGCTAGTCATCATTTGTCACCCCCCCAACATCTGGAATGGTTGTGTAGAGTCAGTGGAGCAGCTGTTAAACACCAGCTGACACAGTCGCCTGTTTTCCAT
Source organism: Channa striata (assembly GCA_033026295.1). Classification (NCBI taxonomy): domain Eukaryota; kingdom Metazoa; phylum Chordata; class Actinopteri; order Anabantiformes; family Channidae; genus Channa; species Channa striata. The sequence goes on from CM065169.1 coordinate 39,006,648, forward strand.
CGTCAACTGTGTGTGTATAAAGTACAACACAGGGTGAGTGTGGGGGCCGCCTCTGACAATCCCTGACAAAGAGCAGTTGAACTGTTCCTTCACTTCATAAACAGCTTTGAGGATTTCTGCATTAGAGACCGTTTCACTTTCGTTTTTGTATGTGCACATTTTCTTGGAGTTGCTGGTAAAGGCGAACATAGACCATAAAAATCCTCCTCTGGTTCCAGCTCCACCGTCAAACTTCCTTTCATACTTTTCTTGACGTCTCTTTTAGTCATTTCAGAATTACTAATTTGAGCAAACTTAGCTTGTCAGCTGTTAGCGCATTCATATAGAGCACACACAGGACATTAACCATCGGCTTTTGGCAAGAATAACTAAAGGTACTTGGTTTGTGTTACAGAGCTCACCACGTGCGTCCATCAAAGTCGCCATCTTGCGCAACCTCTCATGACCTGCATAAAGTTGCGCTCTGCTGGATCGATTCAATGACGTCATTTGTTTGGCGAGTGTCAAGTATTTGAAACCGAAGCGTGTTTGGATGAAGGAGAGCTCAGCTCTGTCTGGGTGTCGTTATATTTAATGAGGCACGATTTCATCTCATTAAATTAATTATGACATATATTAAACGGCTTCCTGACGTCTCATCTCAGCTCTCGGTTGCCAGTTGCTGAGATGATTCTCACGTCAAGTTTCAAATAGCCAATATTTGGATAAATCACCCACAAATTCTAAATCTAAATGGTTATTATCTCATCTGACAAATGACAAAGTATATAAAGGAAATTAATATCAGTTCTAGCATGATATTTACAGCAGCTTTGAGCCTAGATTAAACTTCCTGCCTCTAGACAAACGGGGAACTTCTGATTTAGGAAAGTCTATTAAAAAAATAAACTTTATTGAATTTTACAACCACTCATAGAGGTAGAAATACAAAACACAAAAATAGAAGAAATAAAGGTAAAAAAGAAAGAACTGGGGGAATAAAAGAAAATAACAACAATAAGAGCAGCACATTCAATTCAATTCAATTCAATTCAACTTTATTTATATAGCGCCAATTTACAAAAAGGTAATCTCAGGGCACTTTACATAATAAAGTCAAGACTATACAAACATGTAGAGAAAACCCAACAAATCCCCCTTGAGCAAGCCATAGGCAACAGTGGAGAGGAAAAACTCCCTTTAACGGAAGAAACCTCCAGCAGAACCAGGCTCAGGGTGGACGGCCATCTGCCTTGACCGGTTGGGCAGAGTGGAAAGTGGAGAGAGAAAAGAACAGAGCAACAAAAGCAAGAACGAAACATTGAGCAGGTTAATAGGACCAGTAGCTGCACACTGGAGGACACACAGCGCCAAATCAGGGGACACCTGAAGACAGGGACAGAGAGAGGGAGACAGAGAGGGAGAAAGACGACTACGGGACAAAGAAGACACAGAGTTAATGTCATACAGTGGTGACATTATAAATGTGGGGTGAGAGGAGAGAATGAAGAGAAGAGGAAGTGGCACAGTGCAGAGTCCCCCAGCAGTCTAAGCCTATAGCAGCATGACTATAACCAACTATAAGCTTTATCAAAAAGGAAGCTTTTGAGCCTAGTCTTAAAAACAGGGAGGGCGTCTGCTTCCCGAATCTGGACTGGGAGCTGGTTCCACGTGAGAGGAGCTTGATAGCTAAAGGCTCTGCCTCCCATTCTATTTTTGGAAATTCTGGGAACCACAAGTAGGCCTGCATTTTGGGACCGAAGTGGTCTAGTAGGATGATATGGTACTAGGAGATCTTTTAGATATGATGGAGCTTGACCGTTTAAAGCTTTATAGGTAAGAAGAAGGGTTTTAAATTCTATTCTGCATTTAATTGTAAGCCAATGGAGAGAAGGTAATGAAGGTGAAATATGATCTCTCTTACCAATCCCAGTCAGTAATCTTGCTGCAGCATTTTGGATTAATTGGAGGCTTTTTAGAGAGTTACTGGGGCAGCCTGAAAGTAGAGAATTAATGTGGCTGGAATTAAAAAGAATCCATAAAGAGAACATCAATCAAAACTATAAGGGTCGAGATATATCAACATAGATCTTCCTTGTCATATTATTGGACTTAATTATTTTAAGTGCAGAAAAAATAGATTCAAGTCATAGACAAAACAGACAAAGGAGGGTTTTTCTTTTGATGATATTTTCCCATAAGGATTATTATGTTAACCATGTCTGCAGCAGCTGAATTCAAATTGTCTATATAAAACCAAGTGTTACAGATATTAAAAGGAGGAATACCTGCCATCTTCAGTGATAATCAATTCTTTATATCGAGCCAAAATCTGGCAGTCAGCCCACATTTATATGTCACCACTGTAGGACATTAACTCTGTGTCGTCTTTCTCCATCTGTCTCACTCTCTCTGTCCCTGTCCTCAGGTGTCCCCGGCTTTGGAGCTACTGGTCCCACTAACATGCCCAATGTTTCCCACTCAGCCCAACCGGTCAAGGCAGATGTCCGCCCACCCTGAGCCTGGTTCTGCTGGAGGTTTCTTCCGTTAAAGGGAGTTTTTCCTCTTTGCTGTTGCCTTTAGCTGGTCACAGGGATTTGTTGGGTTTTCTCTAAATATTTCTATAGTCTGGACTTTATTATGTAAAGTGTCTGTTGATGACTGTTGTATTTTGGTGCTATATGAATAAAGTTGAATTGAATTAAATTGAAATTATCAATAAAAGTCAAACGTGTCCTGTGTGTGATCCATATTCTACATGTTCTACATGTTCACATAGATTCATTCAGGTTCGTGTTTCTGTTGAAGCTCAAATGAAAGAATCAGCAAAGAAGCAGAAGCCTGATTATTTTCTACCTCCTCAGAAACTTCACTAGAGACGACGTGTCTGATTTCATGGGGTTTAGTTCAACAGAACTGAGTCATTTGTTTGTGACAATCATTGATCTGTTCTACTGTGAGAAACAGTTGGTGATGTTGGTGATAACCAGGACTTCAGAGAGGAAACTTTTCACATGCAACGTCCACTTCTACTGCAACACTCCATCAATCCACAGGATGAAGCTGTAACACAAAGCTCAACAGAAACATGGACGTAAATATGTTCATCTACAGTTATGATCTCATCAACAGAACTAATGTGCAGGACCAAACATAACAAGTGTTTTTGTATTTACCCAAAACTGTGAAAACTAGTCACAAAATACTGAACCTATAAAAAGGGTCAACAAACCCAGACCAGACTCAACTCGATGTGACAGAATTATCCCTAATCAAACCAACTCAAACAAACTGACCCGCCCAACCGGACACTCAGGGGAACATACAGTAAATAATGACTGATCAGAACATTCCAGACATACCAGGGGTCAATGAAAGACAAAACCTCACAACTGACTTATAGAAAACAAATAATGGCAATAAATCTACTAAATACAAATAATCAGAAGTTATCCAGAAGAACTATATTGAATAATTAACTTAACATCAATACATAACCCAAAATCTCAAACCACAAAATTACAGTTCCCCCCTTTTAGGTATCAGGCTCCCATTGCTCATTTCCTCCATTTAAATGTTCTGCTTCCTTGGGGCCATTCTTTTTCTCAGCTGAACAAGATGATTCTCCAGCAACCGAAGCCCAAAGCGGATCCACAATTAAACTAATGTGATTGTACAGAAGTGAACTAAAAGGCAACAAATAGAAACTAACGTACTGTCAACTTATCAGATAAACTGAATTTAAAAAATGAAATGACTCCTTATTTAATCTGTACAACAAAATGTTCAACGTAAACAAAATTATTAATATAAATCAAAAAAACAAAGTATACACTGCATGCAGATTACCAACATTTAAATGTAACATGTGGCAGCAGGAGGCGGCCATCACAAGAAATATGAATGTAAACATGTTAATCTACAGTTGTCATGTTGTCATCAACAGTTTGTTTTCAGAAGATCTGAAGGATCTGAAGGAGCTCCACGATCTCAGTTCAGAGTGAAGCTTCTCCAGAAACAATATCTTCAGATTCACTAATCACACTGATGTCTTCAATTATGTAAATACTGTGAACTCAGAATACCTTGTCCTTGGGCAAGGCACTAAACCCCAGGTTGCTCCTGGTGGGTCAGGTGAGCACCCTGCGTGGCAGCCATCGCCATCGGTGTGTGAGTGAGCGTGAATGGATGAATGAGAAGCTACATTGTAAAACACTTCGGATAATATATAAACAGGCATTTACCATCTTCTTGGCAGATACCGGGTCCCTAAGTACCAACTAAGCGTCGTCATTTCCTTTTTATTGCTACTAACTAAAGGGTCAAATAGTGAATAGAAGAAATGAAATAAATGTCGATGAGTTTTTGAATTAAACTCTGAAATCAGGTTTCATCATATCATTAATCTATCCTTACAAACAGGATATGTACCAAAGGCCTATAAGGTAGCTGTAATCAAACCTTTACTTAAAAAACCTAGTCTGGATCCAGATGTCTTAGCCAATTACAGACCAATATCCAATCTCCCCTTTATTTCTAAAATACTTGAAAAAGTAGTTGTAAAGCAATTATGTGACCACCTGCGCAGAAACGACTTGTTTGAAGAATTTCAGTCAGGATTTAGAGTTCATCATAGAACAGAAACCGCACTGATTAAAGTCACCAACGATCTTCTTCTGGCTTCAGATAACGGACTTGTCACTATACTAGTTCTGCTAGATCTTAGTGCTGCATTTGACACCATTGATCACAGAATATTATTACAGAGACTAGAACATGTTATTGGAATTAAAGGAACAGCACTTAATTGGTTTAAATCGTATCTATCAGATAGATTCCAATTTGCTCGTGTTAATGATGAATCTTCGACATACACAAAAGTTAGTTATGGAATTCCACAAGGCTCTGTATTAGGACCAATACTCTTTACTCTTTACTCTTGGCAACATTATTAGAAAACACTCTGTAAATATTCACTGCTACGCTGATGACACGCAGTTATATCTATCTATGAAACCTGATGAAACAAATAAATTAATCAAACTACAAGCATGTCTTAAAGACATAAGGGACTGGATGACGTATAATTTTCTTCTTCTAAACTCAGATAAAACTGAAGTTATTGTATTTGGGCCTAATAGTCTAAGAGACATGTTTTCTAACCATATCGCTACTTTAGACGACATAACTCTTGCCCCCAGTAGTACTGCAAGGAATCTTGGAGTCATTTTTGACCAGGATTTGTCATTTACCTCACACATAAAGCAAATCTCTAGAACAGCCTTCTTCCACCTACGGAACATTGCCAAAATTAGGAGCATCCTATCCCAAAGCGATGCTGAAAAATTGGTTCATGCATTTGTTACTTCTAGATTGGACTATTGCAATTCTCTACTTTCAGGCTGCCACAGTTAGTCTCTAAAAAGCCTCCAATTAATCCAAAATGCTGCAGCAAGATTACTGACTGGGATTGGTAAGAGAGATCATATTTCACCTTCATTACCTTCTCTCCATTGGCTTACAATTAAATGCAGAATAGAATTTAAAACCCTTCTTCTTACCTATAAAGCTTTAAACGGCCAAGCCCCATCATATTTAAAAGATCTCTTAGTACCATATCATCCTACTAGACCACTTCGGTCCCAAAATGCAGGCCTACTTGTGGTTCCCAGAATTTCCAAAAATAGAATGGGAGGCAGAGCCTTTAGCTATCAAGCTCCTCTCATGTGGAACCAGCTCCCAGTCCAGATTCGGGAAGCAGACACCCTCCCTATTTTTAAGACTAGGCTCAAAACCTTCCTTTTGATAAAGCTTATAGTTGGTTATAGTCATGCTGCTATAGGCTTAGACTGCTGGGGACTCTGCACTGTGCCACTTCCTCTTCTCTTCATTCTCTCCTCTCACCCCACATCTATAATGTCACCACTGTATGACATTAACTCTGTGTCTTCTTTGTCCCGTAGTCGTCTCTCTCCCTCTCTTTCCCCCTCTCTCTCTCCCTGTCCACAGGTGTCCCCTGATTTGGCGCTGTGTGTCTTCCAGTGTGCAGCTACTGGTCCTATTACCCTGCTCAATGTTTTGCTGTTGCTTTTGTTGCTCTGTTCTTTTCTCTCTCCACTTTCCACTCTGCCCAACCGGTCAAGGCAGATGGCCGTCCACCCTGAGCCTGGTTCTGCTGGAGGTTTCTTCCGTTAAAGGGAGTTTTTCCTCTCCACTGTTGCCTATGGCTTGCTCAAGGGGGATTTGTTGGGTTTTCTCTACATGTTTGTATAGTCTTGACTTTATTATGTAAAGTGCCCTGAGATGACCTTGTTGTAAATTGGCGCTATATAAATAAAGTTGAATTGAATTGAATTGGTGGAGACAGTAGATTTGATCTTGTAACAGCCCACAGTTTGGTTAAAGTGCCTCTTTCCATCAAGGTACAACATTGACTCTGTCAGACACAAAACACCATCAAACGAGTCAGATGGTAAGAGAACGACATTTTTGTTTCGAGATACACAACGAAAACCTCTTAGCAACTTAGTCAAAGTTCATCTGCTCTCTTTGTGATGAACTCTGAGGGCAGAAAAAATGTGGTTTGTTGCGGTGACAAGCGGTGTGTGTCGGCTCACCTCCGTACGTCTTTGGGATGATGTTTGGCACCTCACAGTCGGAGATGAAGGTGTAGTGGAAGACATTGGTCGTGTTGTGTTGTCGGGTTAGCGGGTCGAACACCTCGCTGTGAACTCTGACCTGGATGTAGCTCCCCTGAGTGTAACACACCTGAAACAACCAGACACTGCACACGTGAGTCTTCAGCCTACATCACATGACACATTCAGACATATTTTACCACGTTAAACTGCGTCTGTGCTCAGTGACTAAATCGGTCGGTGTCATCAACACTGACCTGTGATGAGAGGAGCAGCAGTGAGCCGATCTCCACAGGTTTCTGGAAGAGAATGTCGTCTACGGCCACGAGGCTCGGTCTGCAGCCTCTGCGGCACGTCGGCGGAAAGAACGTTGGACTTGAAAATGCGGCAGCACACAAACGCTCCAAATGTGGATTTTTGGAAAAACTCTCACCCGTAGGAGCAGGCGTTGGCCCAGCCCAGCTCGTAGGCTTTCCTCATCAGAAATCCTCCAAATATTCTGTTGAAGATGTTTCTCTCCTGGCACAGACACAAACAAAACGGACTGAGACAAAACCAAAAAACTCAATAACAACAATTTTTTCATAATAGTTTGTAGTCAATTTATTGTAAATCAAAAAGCCCAAGATGACGTCCTAAGAATGTCCCGTCTCATTTTATTACGTTAAAAGAAGATGGCAGATCTCCAGTCCTTTCAGTTTGGCGTCTTCCATCCACACCGAGTTTGGAGGCAAAATTCTGCTGCGGAAACTGACCGTCCTGGAGGAGAAAGACGGAAGAGAAATTCAGCGTGTAACAAAACTCTGCACTTTCCGTTTGACACGTGTGATCTGACTTGTTAGAAGCAGCAGTTTTTTGTTAATGTGCTGCACGTTCAGTAAAGCAGAAGGAACATTAAAAAAAGACTGTAAACGTGTTTTAACTGTGAGTAGAACTGGAGCTAGTTGTTGAAAGACGTCTGTCCAACAGGCTTTGTGTCCCATCATGAGAAGTGAGTCTGAGACTGCTGCTCTTCCTCTGAAACTAGCACCACACAGACTTTTCCTGACTGAAGTTGGAAATATTCCGTTTACTTGTGATTTGACGCAGAACAAACTGACTTTGATTTACTAATCTGAGCTCTGACGCCCAGTTCTGATGTTTCCCACTATCACAGAACAACTTAATCAGCGACGTTCTGCTGGAAACCCGAGGCCGGACACATTACTGACAGGTGAGCACTGGCTGCAGGTGGATTTACTCCAAAGAGCCTCTGAAGAGTCGATCGAATGGTGTTAAAATCAAAGTTTCACAGGAGACATCGGGCCTTCGACTGCAACTCTACCTGAAACTAATAAAGGTTTGGGTGCTGAGATCCTCTAAAGTGACGGTGCTGAAATGAGACGTCAGTAACGTCAGTCCCACATGAAGACGTTCACTGTTTGTAAGTGACTGTGGTCTGAGCTTTGCAGCAGAAGCAGTGAAGGCTGTAGTTTGCAGTCGTACTTTGTGTCCAGGGTGTTGAGGAACAGACTGTGGACAATCTTCCTCTCTTCATCTGTGGGGGCAACTTTGAGCAGGGACGCAGTGCTCAGCTCCACGCGGCGGGACTTGTTTGCTGGAAGCACAACAGAAGGAAAAGAGCCGATGAAATGTGGGCGTGAAAAGTGCAAGTTGACCTGAAGTCCTGATCTCACCTTCTCCTTCCTGGAACAGTCGCTCTTCCTCTGGTCCGTCGGGCCTCAGTGGATTTACAAACGCTGCCCTGGAATAAAGACGGAGACAAGCAGCAGCTCAGAGGATTAAGACAACGTGAGGGAGAGAAACAGGACAAACACACGGACGCTGAATCTCATTAGCAGTGATGATTGTCCCCAATGAAATCAGCCCCACACACACATCACTCCATTTATTTGTAGCTGCAGAGAAGTTATGTTCGCTCTCAATCAGCTTATTTCCAGTTTTTAGGATTAAAAACACAACTAACAAAAAGACAAAGACTACAGAATTCAGTGAAGGCACAAGTCCCAGAACGACCCAAAGTCCCAGGGAGGCCAGCAGAGACGTGTTTGAGCCCCTCAGCCCAGCTGATGTCTTCAGGAAGGCTGTTCCCCGGTCTGCAAAGCCTCTGTCACTTCTCTCATCCAGTCTGGACTGAGGAAGGGATTACAGGTCTGAGGTGGAACTCTGGCTCAGTCCTGTCTTGTCTTAAAATAATAGGTCAAATTTTACAAATAAATCCTGAATAGTAAAAGGCAGAAGATGCGAGGATGAGCCTGTTCTGGGTTTTTGACCCTGTAAAAATCCAGGCAGCTGCTCCTTGGACTGATTACTACGTCTCTTTGGGCTTTTCCCATCAGGGGTCGCCACAGCGAATCATCCGTTTCCGCCTCACTCTATCCAGGGCATCTTCCACTCTGACACCAGCTGACCTCATGCTTCAACTTGTGGAGCACTACTACTACCCACTGACTACGTTCACCATCACCCCTTCGATTTCTAACTTTAGGCTCATCACCCTGTCTGAGACTCTTTTCACCTCTAGAACATTGTTCACAAACTCCCCCTTCAGGATCACTCCTACTCCGTTTCTCTTCCTATCCACACCATGGTAGAACAGTTTGTATCCTCCTCCAATACTACGTGCTTTGCTGCCCTTCCACCTCGTCTCCTGCACACACAGTACATCTATCTTCCTTCTTTCCATCATGTCTCCCAGCTCTCTACCTTTCCCAGTCATTGTGCCAACGTTAAGAGTCCCTACTCTCAAATCTAAGCTCCTGCCTTTCCTCTTCTCTCTCTGTCCACAAACCCTTCTGCCTCCTCTCCTTCTTCGACCAACAGTAGTCCAATTTCCACCGGCACCCTGAAGGTTAACAGCACCGGTGGCCGTTGTTGTTAACCCGGGCCTTGACCAATCCGGTATGAAAGTGCTATGGATGACTCGCATGGTTGTACTTGACAAGTTTTACGCCGGATGCCTGACGCAACCCTCTCTATTTATCCGGGCTTGGGACCGGCGCAGAAGTCACTGGCTTGCAACCCCTGTGGCTAGATTGCAGCACCTGCAGTTTAAATACACATATTCACAGCAGTAACTTGTACAACCAGCATCCACTGTGTCATTCATCACACCTGCAGTTTGAAACATGACATTTTATGTCAATACTATATGAAACCAAACCAGTTCTGCTGAAGAAAAAAAACACGTCTTCTTAAGTTTGAGGAGTTATAAAATAATCTGAGCATGTTGATTAAAATGCTCTTTGTGCATTTCTTGTATGCGTATCTTTGAGCTTTCATCCTTTATACCTACAGTGACTTACAAATGTTTTTACCCCCCTTGGCATTTTTGTGTTTTTGTGTCTCACAACCTGGAATTAACATGGATTGTTTGAGGATTTGCATCATATAATTTATAGAACATGCACACAACTTTGAAGATGTTCATTTTTTTATTGTGAAGCAAAAAACAAATAGGGCAAAATAACAAAACGTCAATGTGCATGAATGTCCATCTCCTAAAGTCAATGCTTTGTAGAGCCCCCAATCACAGCTCTAGGTCGCTTTGGATACGTGTCTGTGAGCTTGCCACATCTTACTACTGGGATTTTTTCCCATTCCTCCTTGCAAAACTGCTCCATCTCCTTCAAGTTTGATGGTTTGCACTTGTGAACAGCACTCTTTAGTCTGGACACAGGTTTTCTATTGGACTGAGGTCTGGGCTTTGACTAGGCCATTCCAACACATGTTTCCCCTTAAACCTCTCAAGTGTCGCTTTAGCAGTGTGTTTGGGGTCACTGTCTTTCTGGAAGGTGAACCTCTGTCTTAGCCTCAGATCACACTCAGAGTAGTATAGGTTTTGCTCAAGAATATCCCTGTATTTAACAGCATCCATCTTTCCCTCAACTCTGACCAGTTTCCCAGTCCCGGCTGCTGAAAAACATCCCCACAGCACGATGCTGCCACCACCACCATGTTTCACTTTGAGGATGGTGTTCTTTGGTCGATGTGTTGTGTTTGCGCCAGACATAGTGTTTTTATTTGATGGCCAAAAAGTTCAATTTTAGTCTCATCAGACCAGAGCACCTTCCTCCATACATCTTGGGAGTCTCTCAAAACGTGCCATTCTGTTTTTCGCTGAAAGTAATGGATTTCTTCTGGTCACTCTGCCATAAAACCCAACTCTATAGAGCATACAGCTTATTGTCGTCCTATGTACAGATACTCCAGTCTCTGCTGTGGAACTCTGCAGCTACTCCAGGGTTACCTTGGGTCTCTGTGCTGCCTCTCTGATGCCCAGTCTATGGGTTTTGGTGGGCGGCTGTCTCTTGGCAGATTTGGTTTTGTGCCATGTTCTTTCCATTTGGTTATGGTAGATTTCATGGTGCTCCAGGGGATCATCAAAACTTTGGATATTTTTTTAGAACCTAACCCTGACTTGTACTTCTCAACAACATTGTCCAATACTTGTTTGGAGAGTTCCTTAGTCTTCATGGCAGTGTTTGGTTAATGATGCCTCTTGCTTAGTTGTTGAAGCCTCTGGGGCCTTTCAAAAAAGGTGTTTATATGTAATGACAGATCATGTGACACTTAGATTGAACACAGATAGACATCATTTCAATAATTATGTGACTTCTGAAGGTGTCTGAGGTTGTGGTCTGCAGCACGGAGGCTCCTCAGGGTAGGGTGCTCTCACCGTTCCTCTTCACTCTGTACACCTCGGACTTCACCTACAACACTAGCAGTTGTCATCTCCAGACATTCTTTCATTCATTCTTTCATGGTCTTTCATTCCCACCGCAGTTAGACTCTATAACTCCACAGTCTAACCTATTTGAACTTGAAATATTGTAGATATTCTGTAGGACTTTTACATACTGTACATTTGTAAATTGATTTTGATTTAACTTTAATTTTTGCACATTACTTTGCACATTGCATGACATTAGTTTGTGCACTACTCTTGTTGCTTTCACTGCTGTTGTGGCCTGGGAGCTGTGTAACGTGTCAATTTTCCCGTCGTGGGATCAATAAAAGATTACCCTACCTGACCTTAATTCGTGGGACCAGAGCATTTCAGGGGCTTTATAACAAAGGGGGTGAATACATACGCACATGCCAATTTCTGCTTTCTATTTCAAAAAAATTTTTTTTATGTTTATATTTTTTTCATTTCACTTCACCCACTTAGACCATTGTGTTCTGATCCATCACATAAAATTCACATTAACAAAATCTTGAACTTAAGTCTGTAATGTAACAAAATAGGTAGAATGCCGGGGTAGGTAAAATGTGCGTAAGGCACTTACTAAGTCATCACCACCCCTAGCGACACGGAGAACTTCCGGTTTAGGTTTTCCATTTGCTGTGTTTAATTTTTGCATGTGTTTTCTGATTTGCAGCGCGTTTCCTTTTTGTTTGTAATGTGCATGTGCTTTGTCCCTAGGGGGCCACTGTGGTCTACAGCTGTTTCTATGAAAAGAAAGAAAGTGAAAGTAAAAGTGAATTAAAAATGTGTCTGTCCTACGTGTCTGATATATATGCGTTTGGCTGTTGAACAAAACTGTTTTTCCTGATTCTTGTTCTGGTCTCTCTTACCGCTTTCTCAGAGACTGACTGAAGTGGAGGAAAACGAGGACAGTTCAGAGTCTGCAGGATCCAATTTTTTGTCTGTGAAGAGTGACCAGCCCAAAGTCTTCAGATTTGAACCTGGACCCTCAGACACAAAGTAAGAAAACTTATGCAACATTTTAAACCTTCCAACTCTGTAACAGTAATTATTGTGTGAAAGTGCTGTAGTCGACCTCACTACTGCCTGAAGTCGCTCCTTGTGACCAGTCTATCACAGGACTAACATTTAGAGACAGAGCATTCGCACTGTTGGGCAATTTAAAGTCTCCATTTAAGCTGCAGGTCTTTGGTCGGTCCAGAAGATGGATGAAAACCATGCAGGCACAGACTCGAACCTACTTTCAGGGAAACAGCAGTCTGACCACTGTCAGCTGCCTTCAGCTGCTGCTTGTTGGCTCTTTGGTAGCTTTCACTGTATGTTTTAGGTCATTGTCCATCTGCAGTATGAAGCAGTGTCCTATAGGTTTGCCAACATTTGGCTGAATCTGAGCAGAGAGGATTAATCTATATACTTGAAAATTTATCCTGCTACTTTCATTAGCAGGCAGGTCATCAACAAACACCGGTGACCTGCTTCCACTGCCTCCACCATGTTTGACAGATGACGTGTGGATGCTTCAGAACATGAGCTGTTCCTTCCCTTCCCCAGACCTTTCTCCTCTCTTCATTCTGTTACATGTTAATCTTGCTTTCATCAGTCCAAAGAATCTTATTCTAGAGCTTTTCTGGTCTTGAGTGTTACTAGTTGTTTGAACCTTGTTGTGAAGACTCAGCATTTTATCCATAAAGTCATCTCTGGACTGCAGACAATGACACGCCTGCCTCCTCAAGACTCTTCTTTACTTGGCCGGATGTAGTGAAAGGTTCTTCACCATGGACAGAATTCTGCCGTTATCCCCTTTAGTTGTCCTCTTTGCTGAGCTAATTGCTGAGTTAAATCCTAATTGCTCTGAATTTTCCAAAAGTAAGTTTGCTATCTCTCTGGGATGTTTAGTTGGCTCATTTTTCACTTGAATAGACACCTACAGACCTCATGTTGAGAGTTCCAGTGAACTGCGCCTATATGCTAATGTAACACGCAGAACCAGCTCCAGGCCTTTTATCTGCTTTATTAGTTGAAGTAATAAGGAAACGGGCAACGTTTATCAGCCATTTGTTCCAGTATTTAGGAGCCACTAATGAAATGTCTGTAATTCCTGAGTTCTTAATTTTACACTTTGGTCAAACCTCTTGAAGTCCTGATTTCACCCACATCTTGTTTCAGTTCAAATTCAGTGTGGTGGTGTCCAGAGGCCAAAAAGCATTTTTGTTCTGATATTTATGAACCTACTGTAATTGCAGGTTTAAACTCAATACACTGAAGTTTGTTTACTGGATAGATCCAGATATTGACACAGTCCAACTGACTTTGAGGATAAAGAACAGGCAGTTGTAGACGGTTGAACCATGTCCGTATCAACGAATACAGCAACGAATGCTGCTTTTTCTTTTTACTTAATCATTCCTGTTCTGCAAGCACTGTACGGTTTAGTGTAGTAGTAAAACATGTTGAACATGTCTGCTCTGGCTTGGCCGAGCAAAACAACCACACTTAATCCAGGTACAGTACGTGAGGTTCAGTCAGCAAGTTTAGCCTCAATTTAGAGTGAAAAGCAGGAGGTAGAAAAGTGAAGTAATGAATACAACACTGTCATTATTTTACTATCAAAGTCTGAGTCAGTTTTCTCCCTGTGGACAACATACAGTAGTGTGACAAAGAAAAGGACGTAGTGCTGTGTATGGCATTCTTGTTTCCATGTAATTCTGTACAAGTTTCGAACTGGGTTCCAACATGCACTGACATGCAGATCAAACAGGAAAAGCAGACAAGATAGAGGCGAAGCTCAGTTTTTGGTGTCAGTTTCCGATCTAAACACTGGGGGGAGAAGGGGAGGCGACTGGTGAAGTAGGTTATGACAGAGCAGTGGAGAGAGTGGCGATCACCAAGACAACACAAATCAGAGTTGCAGCCATGACAAAAGTTTTGTAGAAACCGATGTACAATAATGTGACTGGTAATGAAAACTGTTAGTTTTCTCTCCCTGTTGTGTGTGACAGTTTATTGTTTTTAGACGTTTTAATCAGGTCAAATCTGAACCGATGGTTTCTGTACAAGAGAGTGATAGACAACAGTGGTATGGTAACTTGTGTGTGGTTTTACTTTTTCTTGCCTCAAAGTCAGTGCTGCCGGTTTCTCTCAAGCTGACTCCAGTCCAGAAGTCCAGAAGACGGAGAAATAGAAGAGCAAAGTCTGCAGGATCCTGCTGTCTGTCTATGAAGACTGACTGATCCAAAGATTTTCCTCCATACTTCAGCCCTGAACCTGGATTCTCAGGCAGAAAGTAAGAGAGTTTCTACTGTAACTGATTTGATAATGATGATTGACTTAAGACAAAATCAAAATGTTCTGTTAAAAGATTTATATTCATGATGCAGAACTATTGGTGCAGAGATTGGTTCAGACAAAGATCCATCTACAGTCATACAGTAACTTTTGTGTGGTGGTTTACTTAATTTTTTTGGTCTCACAGTCAGTGTTACTGGTTTATCTCTTGGACTCACTCAAGCCCAGAAGATGAGTGTTCATGTGGAGGAAGTGAAGGACCAAGCAGAGTCTGCAGGTTCCTGCTGTCTGTCTATGAAGAGTGACTGGTCCAAAGATTTCCCTCCGTACTTCAGTCCTGAACCTGGACCCTCCGACACAAAGTAAGAGACACTGTAACTGATTTGATGAAGATGAAGATGATTTATTTAAGTTTTACATTTAGTAGATGCTTTTATCCAAAGCAACTTACAGAGTAATTTTGGTACACACATACACACACACACACGTTTGTCTTTCAATACTTGTGAGGACACTGGTTGAACTAATGCAAGCCCCTAGACCCTCCCCCTAACCGTAACCAAAACCTAGTTCTAACCCTGACCCTAAATCCCAGTCTTGACCCTCAAAAAGCCTTTTGAAGTTTTGTGGACCAGCTACAATGTCCTCACAACATCATAATGTCCTCACAACAACGATACTGAAACAAAATTTGTCCACAAAAGACACGCACGCGATGGCTGCCATGCAGGGTGCTCATCTGGGGTTTGTGTCTTGCCCAAGGACACTTTAACACATAGCAAGGGGGGACCAGAGATCAAACCACTGACCCTGTGGCCATGTGTGACAACTGCCTTGCCAGCTGCTACGGCCGCCTTTAAGATAAAAATAAATGACTGTAGAGAGACCTAAAACAAAACAGGAACCATCTGGACTTGAACCAATAACCGCCACCCCCCACCTGCGGTGTGTCTGAGACTGTTGGTCTAATAACTAACTCAAGCTGAGCTGCTCACAGCAACTGTAAAACAGTAAAGGAAACAATCAGGTCTCCTTAATGGAGGCTTTTACTGTGAAGGAGCTGCAGGAAGTGTTGAGTTTGTAACAAGCTACAGTCAGATCACTAAATGTTTCATAAGACAGGACAGGAAAAGCAGTTCATTAGTGTCTGTAAAGCAGGAGAAACATCCGTTTTCATTCCAGACTGATGGTGAATTGAAACAGAAAAGCAGCTCCATTTTTCCTGTTCAGGGACCATCTGAGCTTCCACACAGTGTTGAACACATCTGGAGGTTTGTCATCAACAACCCACAAATTATTTCACTGATAAATGTTTTCACAGAGAGATGAAGAAAAGGGATGATTCCATGGAGGAGCAGCTGTCCTGCTGTGCTGTGTGTCAGGACGTCCTGAAGGATCCTGTCTCTACCAGCTGTGGACACTGGTTCTGCAGACAGTGCGTCACCTCATACTGGGACAAGTCTGGTTCATCAGGAGACTCCTCCTGTCCCCAGTGTGGACAAAGATCCAGACTGCAGACAGACACTCAGACCAGAACTGTACAAAGTAAGATTGTAAAATTATTTTCTGCCTGAAAATAATCAAGAGAATTTCAGATTCTTTTTCTTCAGTCTCACACAGTTTCTGATCTTCCAGCAGATGTTGGTTTGCAGCAGGTTTTAGATGAACATAAGATCAGTCTGAGGAGGAGATGTGAATGTGTGACTGAAGGAAGTGATGAAACAGGAAGTGGAACCCTCCTCAACAGGATCTACACTGAGCTCTACATCACAGAGGGACAGAGTGAAGAGGTTAATACCCAACATGAGGTGAGGCAGCTTGAGACAGTTTCCAAGATGAAGATCCTCCATGACGCTCCAATCAAGGTCCACGACATCTTTAAAGCCTCACCTGACCAACAGAGACACATCAGAGTGGTTCTGACCAACGGCGTCGCTGGTGTTGGAAAAACCTTCTCGGTGCAGAAGTTCAGTCTGGACTGGGCAGAGGGCTTGGAAAACCAAGATGTTGATGTGCTGGTTGTACTTTCGTTCAGGGAGCTGAACTTGATCCCAGATGAGCAGTACAGTCTTCTCACGCTGCTCCATGTTTTCCATCCAACATTACAGAAGGTCACAGCAGAGCAGCTGGCTGTCTGTAAACTTTTGTTCATCTTTGACGGCCTGGATGAAAGCAGACTTCCACTGGATTTCAACAACAGTGAGCTTGTGTCTGATCTCACACACAAGTCATCGGTGGACGCGCTGTTGACAAACCTCATCAAGGGGAATCTGCTTCCCTCGGCTCTGGTCTGGGTAACTTCCAGACCTGCGGCAGCCAATCAGATCCCTCCTACATGTGTGGACAGGGTAACAGAAGTACGAGGCTTCACTGACGCCCAGAAGGACGAGTACTTCAGGACGAGGTTCAGTGATGAAGAGCTGTCCAGCAGAATCATGTCCCACATCAAGACGTCCAGGAGCCTCCACATCATGTGTCAAATCCCAGTCTTCTGCTGGATCTCTGCTACAGTTCTGGAGCACATGCTGACTACAGAGCAGAGAGGAGAGCTGCCCAAGACCCTGACTGACATGTACTCACACTTCCTGCTGGTTCAGACCAAGAGGAAGAAGAAGAAGTACGACGAGGGACATGAGAAAAAGAAGAGAAAAAGTGAAACGATTAACAAGAACAAAAATTCACAGAAGCTGACGGAGGCTGACAGGAAAGTTCTTGTGAAGCTGGGGAGGCTGGCGTTTGAACATCTGGAGAAAGGAAACATCATGTTCTACCAAGAAGACCTGGAGCAGGTTGGTCTTGATGTCACAGAGGCCTTGGTGTATTCAGGAGTTTGTACAGAGATCTTCAAAAGAGAGAGTGTGATCTTCCAGAAAACAGTCTACTGCTTTGTTCATCTGAGCATTCAGGAGTTTCTGGCTGCAGTTTATTTCTTCCACTGTTACACCAACAGGAAGAGAAAGGTACTGGAGGATTTACTGAAATGCCACCATCACAAGAATATTTTCAAGAAGATGTATTTTAAATATTGTCATAGTCACCGATCATTGGTTGACTTTCTGAAGAAATCCATGGAGAAATCCCTCGAAAGTCAAAATGGCCACCTGGACCTTTTTGTTCGCTTCCTTCATGGTCTTTCGCTGGAGTCCAACCAGAGACTTTTAGGAGGTCTGCTGGGTCAGACAGAGAACAGTCCAGAAATCATCCAGAGAGTCATCAACAACCTGAAAGAGATGAACAGTGATAAAATCTCTCCTGACAGAAGCATCAACATCTTCCACTGTCTGATGGAGATGAAGGACCAGTCAGTCCATCAGGAGATCCAAGAGTTCCTGAAGTCAGAGAACAGATCAGAGAAGAAACTCTCTGAGATCCACTGCTCAGCTCTGGCCTACATGCTGCAGATGTCAGAGGAGGTTCTGGATGAGTTGGATCTGATGATGTTCAACACATCAGAGGAGGGACGACTGAGACTGATCCCAGCTGTGAGGAACTGCAGAAAGTTTCGGTAAATACTGAAATTATCATTAACATTATCAGCATAAAGCAGCAATACTATTCTGATATACTCAGTAAACACTGATAAGGTGCCGGACAGGGGTCAGTATGGTAAAAGCTTAATGCTGGCCATGATCAAGGTGTCTAAACACTTAGTCCATCAAAGCTTGTTGCACTTGAGGCTGTGTAGCTGCACTCAAGTCAGAGTGTCTATGCTGACCCTTGTCCACCACAACAATAAAACCATTAGGACGTGGTTGATTGATGATTCATGTTTTGTGCATTTTACTGCATTGTAAATTTGATTAGGAATTTTATGGTGTCTTTTCTAACCAATGTACACACAACACCAATTACAATAGTCACAAAGGAAAGTGGAAATAATAAAATACGGGTGAGGACAGTGAATGTGCTTTTGTAACGCGGGGAAACTATTTTATGAATTTTTTTCGGCAATAACAATTTTTCAACAGTTGTAGGACATTATGTACCATATTTCAAATGGTGGACCAAATCACAAACCACTTACTGAACCAGGCATGTGGTGCACGACCCCACGAGGTGTGAAACATCATCACATACGTCATTAAAACAAAACATTAAAACTGTGATACATGCTTCGCATAATATCTCCTGGATTACCCAATACACGATCCAAAGCCTCAGCACAGTACGACTCGTCACTAGGAAAAACCCCTGCCAACATGATCTGATTGTGGATAAGCAGAAAATGATGAATGGACATGAATGTGTGTATGAATGTTGTGCTGACATTTGGATGATGTGTGTTGAAGGCTGATATTATGATGATCCACAATAACACAAGGACAAAGTCACTCTGCTCATTTTAGAGAAAACACAATTGATTAGCACATATCTGATTATTACTAATGATTTGATCCACATCTGTGATTCTTTATTCAGATTGAGTCACTGCAGTTTGTCAGAGATCAGCTGTGATTCTCTGGTCTCAGCTCTGAAGTCCAACCCCTCCCATCTGACAGAACTGGACCTGAGTAAAAACGACCTGCAGGATCCAGGAGTGAAGCAGCTGTGTGGTTTCCTGGAGAGTCCACACTGTCGACTGGAGACTCTGAGGTCAGACGCTATTTTTTAGTTGTGTGCTGAGATTAATGATGTTTAGCATTTGATCTTAAGCTAATCCACAATTAGTATCTTAATATTAAAGTCTCTTTCCTTTTTTATTAGTTTAGTCTATTTTCCTTATATATTCCCCTCAAGATTTCCCCGCATGACTTATTTTTAAACAATACAGTTACTCAGACAATACAAAATAAATCATCACTATGGAGTACAATGTTTGTGTTGTCCAAGATATTGTGTCCAAAAAAGTGGTGTTGTTTTTTTAATGACACTTTGCACATGTTTTTATAGTTATGGTATTCCATAAGAGAGTAAATATTTTATTTAAATAAAAATATTCACAGCACCACCTAAAAAGGTGAAGTCAGTAAGTCTAAGTTTCCCTTTTGTTTTGTGTTGTTTGTTATTTTAAGCTTCTGGCGCAGTTTATCATTTGTTTTACCATGATTGAATAAATTAATAAATAATTTATTTATTCATTCTTGTGCTCGAAACACATATTTAGAAGTGGAACAGTTTCAAGCAGGAACTTTGGGCAACATGCCAGAACATTTTTTATTCTTGTCCAAATTTTCTGAGTTTTCTCTGTGAGTTGTATTTGTACATCCGTTCACCAAACTTTCTTTCAGCCCAAACTTGTCATAAGTTAGTTGCTTCAAACTATTTTACTATGGCATCAGAAATCTGCACAGCTGCCAACGTAAGGTTCAGGTTCTTGGCCAAGTAAACCCCAGGATGTGGAGATGGTAGAAGCCAGAGTAGAACCAAAGTTGAAGATGAGCCTCTCCAACCCGTGTTTCCCTGCTACTCCATGTACAGACTCATGAAGAGAACATTTCAAACCTGATTTCAGAGTTTAATTCAAAAACTCAGCGACATTTATTTCATTTCTTCTATTCACTATTTGACCCTTTAGTTAGTAGCAATAAAAAGGAAATGACGACGCTTAGTTGGTACTTAGGGACCCGGTATCTGCCAAAAAGACGGTAAATGCCTGTTTATGTGTCGCTTTATCATGTCAGCTTCTCATTCACCCATTCACAATCACTCACACACCGATGGCGATGGCTGCCACGCAGGGTGCTCACCTGACCCACCAGGAGCAGCCTGGGATTTAGTGCCTTGCCCAAGGACAAGGTATTCTGAGTTCACAGTATTTACATAATTGAAGACATCAGTGTGATTAGTGAATCTGAAGATATCGTTTCTGGAGAAGCTTCACTCTGAACTGAGATCGTGGAGCTCAGCTCCTCACCCACAGCCAAGTGGTGCTGACTCCAGACTCAAAGGTGGCAGGCAGCTCACGTAAAGTTAAACTTAAGTTACTGCTCGAGTGGACAACATTCTTGTTAATAAATTACAGCGTCAAAAGTCTCTGTGAGTTAATGAATGTAATTTATCCAACCCTCTGTTAAATCATCATGAATGTGTAGAAGAGTGATGATTTCCCATCCAGAATCATGTGTTAACCACAACATGCCCGTTGGCTAAACTGCTGACAACACATCAGCAAATATAGAGCTATAACTTTTTTGAGGTATCATTTTAATGGCCTCATATTTTAAAACTGGCCAGGTTCTGGTGGACACTGCAAAACCAGACAGGACCCTGTAGCAGCTGTAGCTGTCAGCAGAGAGTCCCCATCAGCAGCAGATAGGAGGATCGGTGATAGGGACTCATTTCATGTTCACTCTTCTTCAACTTCACCCATCAAATTAATTCAGGAGATTATTTATATTGCTTAGGTTTTAAATGTTATTTCAATGATTGAGTCTACTTAGTGAATTTGCTGTAGATACAAATCAATTAATTTACATTCACTTATCAGTTTAGGTTCACCTGACTTAAACTAAGTTGGTCTCCAATCCACCAGTACGAAGATGTTCCTGAGAAAATCCAGCACATAGCAGCAGGGTGCAAGATGCTGGCAGGCAGGGCAAACATGGAACGCCATAACTGTGTTTATTTCTGTTCAAAGGGTTTGGGACGTTAGTAAAGAAGTGAAGAAGCACATTGTAAAAGTCATTTACAGGACATTTAAAGGTCTAATCTGTCTGATCTGAGACTGTGGACATTTACTGTGACAAATTCCATAATCATAATCTTACCACAAACCTTTGACTTTATTTATGTTCTGATTCACATTTGGATCTGTGTTAGTCTAAGGGCTGATTAATAAATGTCCATCATTCATCAGAAACACGTTTCTGTTCATTAGCTGGTCATTTTCTTATGTAACCAGCATCAGAAAGAGTCTGTTCCAGAGTTTTAATTACAGCTTAACCAAAAAAGGCCCGAACTCGCTCTGACAAAACAAAAGCTCAAGTTTCTTTGTACCTTATAAGATTTATTCATTTTGATGGTGTTGGTGTTTTATTCAGATTGAGGAAATGCGGTTTGTCAGGGATCAGCTGTGATTCTCTGGTCTCAGCTCTGAAGTCCAACCCCTCCCATCTGACAGAACTGGAACTGAGTGAAAACTGGGACCTGCAGGATTCAGGAGTGAAGCAGCTGTGTGGTTTCCTGGAGAGTCCAGACTGTCGACTGGAGACTCTGAGGTCAGAACCATTTTGGAGTTCTGTGCTGAGATTACAGTTTGAGACAAATTTTCAAACACATTTCTTGAAAGCTCCACTTCATCCACATCTTAGGCAATATTTTCCTTTGCCAGGAAATTGCTTTCCTCATTGCCATCCCATAAACCAGTAGTTTAGTTTCATGAATTTCATCAGTAATGATTGTTCTTAGTCTCCTCTTTCACCTCTTACTCCCAACTCTTCCTCCTTTGCCGCTCTGTATGTTTCTCTCCATTGTAGATGGATGTACCTGTGCCACCTGTTCACGCTGACATGACTTTTATCCTGCCTCATCAGTCATTAGAAATACGTGTGTTCAATTTTTAGTTGTGCGTGAAAAATGACAGCTGTGCTGAAGTTGTCTTCACATTTTTTTGCCAGTGTTTACAATTCGAAATGTGTTTAGTGACAGAAAATGTGTTTAAAGTTTAGCAGAAGAGAGCGCATGAGTTTTGCAGATTGTCTTTAAATACCCGAGCAGTGTTTAAGGGTTTTTAGGGATATTTCCAAAAGTTTCTTGGCATTCCTAGTTACTGAGTGCAAATCCTTGTGGAAACTATGACATTTCAAATAAATCTACAACATAACATGTGAGCAAAAATGATGTAGTGTAAATAAGTTGTTTTGTATTTTAGCCTCTTTAAACAGAATCATGTTGGATTCAGGTGTTTGGAGTTTAGATTTTCTAAACACATATTTTTGAAACCCTGCAGTGAACAGTTTACACACTCAACAGGACACACACTTATTCATTTACCCTTTATTCAGATTGTTTGCCTGCCGCCTGTCAGAGATGAGCTGTGATTATCTGCTCTCAGCTCTGAAATCCAACCCCTCCTATCTGAGAGAACTGGACCTGAGTAGGAACAGCAAGGTCCAGGACTCGGGAGTGAAGCTGCTGTGTGGTTTCCTGGAGAGTCCAGACTGTCGACTGGAGACTCTGAGGTCAGTTGTTGGATTTCATATGTTTAATTATGTAGTTTGATCGGACAAGAGACATTTTAAGAGTGCTGATATATTTCATTTAACTTTATCCCTCTGCTCAGCTGCTCAGTAACAATTAATTACACTGCTGGAACTTAACTTAGTGCTACATCCTTTTTAAAAAAGGAAGTTGTTATTCCAGTTGTGAGAGGTCACAAAAAAGTTATTAGGAAGGAATAGATGGAGCAGTGTACTGCTGGATCGAGCTGTGAACACGTTTAATACTCACATACTGTGTGTGTAGTTGGACCCAGAAACACAGAACACGGGGAAAACTGAGCTAAACTGGTGAATGGTGATCTGAAGGTTGGTGAGTAGGTTTTCAGGATGGCAGTATTCTGGGAGGGGGGTCTGGGACTGGACAATGAGATCAGAGAGAGGCAAGTAAGGGACAGGTGAGTAGATTGGAAGAGAGACAAAATGGAGGAACCAGGGGAGAGGTAAGATGGTGGCTAACAAGGTGAGCTGAGCAGAGCAGGGTTACAGCGTACGAGAGATAAGTAGCAGGTAGTGCTACTATAGTGTAGCAGTAAGTGCTGTGATGTTCCTTCAGGAGAGCTCCGGGTACAGGCGAGTATCTTTGTTGCAGGAAAACACAGACAAGGACCAATGAGTTAGATGGATTTTCACACTTCCAAAGTTCAATGTATACAATCCAAAGTCCAAGTAAACTCTTCTAAATCCAGATCCAAAATACTTTGCTTATCCAAAGTCCAATGATAGTCAAACATTCCAAGGTCCAGTTTCAGCAGTCCAACAAAACACTAGTAGCAGGGGACTCGGGACACAGAGAGCGAGGACAGGAATCCCAGCAGAGTCTGGTGGTAGTTGGTCACAGACAGGCAGGAAAGTCAGACAAGGAGCAGGCAGGTTAGGAGACGGGCAGGCCGACAGGTGCTGGGGCGGCAGATCTAGCAGACAGGATTCAGACAGTTAACAGACAAACAGGTTTAACAGGCAGGTGAGGAGCAAACAGGCCGACAGATCACCAAGGTCCAAAGCTCAGGGCAGGAAATGGCTGGAAGGTTCACGGTCAGCAGAGAACTGTGGTGAGAGCTGGGTACAAATAGACTAAAGAACAGGTGTAATCTTTAATATTATTAGTGTTTTATTAGAATAATAAGCACATGAGAATGGGGAGACTTAGAAATGTGACTTTGGCGATTGGACTCCATTGACATGTTGTCATTTTAGGTCAGTAGGACTATCGATATTCCAAAGCCATGGAGACTGCACAAGTCTGTGCAGATGTTTCCCTGCCACACAGACCGTTAATACAGCTCCACGTCCGTCCAAGGCAGTTCACATTCTCTCAGCTTTAGTATTAACACGTTACATCCTGGTCCACCATCCTAAAAGACAGACCACAGTCGGAATGACACTGAAACACCAAATCTAAATGAAAAAACATTGTTGTAGAAATTGGCAGATTCTTCCTAACAATGTGGTTAAAGTCACATATCCTTCTAATCTTTCTATTTATTACACTGCGTTCTGAGTCGTTTCTGGACAGATACATGCAGCCAGTGGAGGTGCAGATATGTGAGATGGTGCAGGATGGGCCGTCTCAAATTGGGAGAGCGGAGCAGAGTTTAGTCACACACCTCTGAACAATTGCTGTGTCACACGTTATTTGTTCATTTTGCTGAATACTCTCATGAGAGTATCACTGTATAACTTGTCATATTCTCTTCTTTCTGCTTTCTTATACTTTAATACTTGGGATAAAAACAGCTCAAAATATGATATTGTCAGAAATTCTGTTTATTTCCAAAAGCATCATATCTAACAACCTAACATGCATTTATAAATAACGTCCACAAAGCAACACATTAATCTATATGATGATACAGAGCTTTCCTGAAGCCCCACAATGGCAGCGTGCAATTCAGTCAGCATGGTGCCACTTCATTCACGCTTTATGAATGATGTGCTTTATGCTCGGTGCATCACAACTTATTAGACTGTGTAGCTCCAGTCCCCTGCCCTTGATGACCCCTGTCCATCACATGGTGGTTTTAATGTTTTAATGTTGTGATCAATGTAATCGTTTTAGAATTATGTGTTAGATCTTTGGGAATTCATAGAAATAACTGTGTGTTTTGTTTTAATACTTTGTCAGATTGAGTTTCTGCAAGTTAACAGAGATCAGCTGTGATTCTCTGGTCTCAGCTCTGAAGTCCAACCCCTCCCATCTGACAGAACTGGACCTGAGAGGAAACAAGCTGCAGGTTTCAGCAGTGAAGCTTCTGTCTGATCTAGTGGAGAGTCCAGACTGTCGCCTGGAGACTCTGAGGTCAGTTCCTCTCTGAACAGACCTGCTGCTCTTTATAATGGTTGTGCTACGTCATTGACTGACAGTCTCTGGAAACACTCATGTATCTGTTGTCTTTTCTTCTATCAACAGATGGAAGTGATGATCTTTACAAAGGTCAAAGTGAAAAAGATGGTGTGTGTAGAGAGGACGACTTGTGTCGTGATGATCCAGATGTTGCAGCAGCAGCATGTTGTGACTGGACCATGTTACTGGGAGCTGGAGTGGAGAGCAGAGCTTCATCCAGCAGTGACTGACAGAGGAACCAGAAGAAGTGGAGATGAACAGCTCCAATGTCCAGTCCACCATGGTCCCTGTGTGTCCCTCTGGATCTGACAGAGGACCAGCAGTGGATCTGGACTGTTGTGCTGCTGCTCTGTCCTTCTCCACAGTCTCTGCAGACACACGGACACTCCTCCAGTCATCCACCTCCACCTGGATCTGACTTTGTCTTTTTTGGTTCCTTCAGATCTTCTGAAAATAAACTATTGATGACAATATAACTGTAGATTAACATGTTCACATTCATATTTCTTGTGATGGCCGCCTCCTGCTGCCACATGTTGCATTTAAATGTTAGTAATCTGCATGCAGTGTATATTTTGTTTTTTTGATTTGTATTAATAATTTCGTTTACGCTGAACATTTTGTTGTACAGATTAAATAAGGAGTCATTTCATTTTTTAAATTCAGTTTATCTGACAAGTTGACAGTACGTTAGTTTCTATTTGTTTCCTTTTAGTTCACTTCTGTACAAACACATTAGTTTAATTGTGGATCCGCTTTGGGCTTCGGTTGCTGGAGAATCATCTTGTTCAGCTGAGAAAAAGAATGGCCCCAAGGAAGCAGAACATTTAAATGGAGGAAATGAGCAATGGGAGCCTGATACCTAAAAGGGGGAATTGTAATTTTGTGGTTATGTATTGATGTTAGGTTAATTATTCGATCTTTAAAAAAAAAAAAAAAAAAAAAAATCTTGCTTTTTCTTTTCTCTACTTGCATCTCATGAAACCGTAACACTTTTTTGATAGCACTTTGACGTTTTTCTCCTAAACTTAGATTTTATTGCTTGTTTGTTCCTCACTTGTAAATCGCTTTGGATAAAAGCGTCTGCCAAATGCCTAAATGTAAATGTAAATGTAGATATAGTTCTTCTGGATAACTTCTGATTATTTGTATTTGGCAGACTTATTGCCATTATTTGTTTTCTATAAGTCAGTTGTGAGGTTTTGTCTTTCATTGACCCCTGGTATGTCTGGAATGGTCTGATCAGTCATTATTTACTGTATGTTCCCCTGAGTGTCCGGTTGGGGGGGTTAGTTTGTTTGAGTTGGTTTGATTAGGGATAATTCTGTCACATTGAGTTGAGTCTGGTCTGGGTTTGTTGACCCTTTTTATGGGTTCAGTATTTTGTGACTAGTTTTCATAGTTTTGGGTAAATAAAAAAATACTTTCTTGTTTGGTCCTGCACATTAGTTGTGTTGATGACGTCATAACTGTAGATGAACATATTTACGTCCATGTTTCTGTTGAGCTTTGTGTTACAGCTTCACCCTGTGGATTGATGGAGTGTTGCAGTAGAAGTGGACGTTGCATGTGAAAAGTTTCCTCTCTGAAGTCCTGGTTATCACCAACATCACCAACTGTTTCTCACAGTAGAACAGATCAATGATTGTCACAAACTAATGACTCAGTTCTGTTGAACTAAACCCCATGAAATCAGACACGTCGTCTCTAGTGACGTTTCTGAGGAGGTAGAAAATAATCAGGCTTCTGCTTCTTCTTTGCTGATTCTTTCATTTGAGCTTCAACAGAAACACGAACCTGAATGAATCTATGTGAACATGTAGAATATGTAGAATATGGATCTTTTGACTTTTATTGATAATTTCAATTTAATTCTATTCAACTTAATTCATATAGCACCGAAATACAACAGTCATCTCAAGACACTTTACATAATAGAGTCCAGACTATAGAAATATTTAGAGAAAACCCAACAAATCCCTGTGACCAGCTAAAGGCAACAGCGAAGAGGAAAAACTCCCTTTAACGGAAGAAACCTCCAGCAGAACCAGGCTCAGGGTGGGCGGACATCTGCCTGGACCGGTTGGGCTGAGTGGGAAACATTGGGCAGGTTAGTGGGACCAGTAGCTCCAAAGCCGGGGACACCTGAGGACAGGGACAGAGAGAATGAGACAGAGGGAGAAAGACGACACAGAGTTAATGTCCTACAGTGGTGACATATAAATGTGGGCTGATTTTGGCTCGATATAAAGAATTGTTTATCACAGAAGATGGCAGGTATTCCTCCTTTTAATATCTGTAACACTTGGTTTTATATAGACAATCTGAATTCATCTGTTTGTAATCGGTGCCACCTGTTGATCTCCCTGCTGTCGGCCCATTGGTTGGAAGCAGAGCAGATAAAGGTGTCAGGTGTGTTTTGTGTGGAGCTGGTACTTTGGTTCGGAGGTCAGAGGGAACGCTGGCCTTGTTCTGGACCAAGTGAGACTTCAGTGCTTGGTCAGGAATTGAATGGTGAAGATGTTTTAATTGGGTTAATGTGGTTTTAATGGTTTTCCTTGGTCCCACAGTGTGGCCTTCAGCATTTTAGGGGGGCACGTATTGAAGGTTTAAGCCTCCTGTGCATGAGGGAGACTAAGGCAGCAGCTGCAGGCTTTGTTTTATTATGGACACATTTTTTTTTAAGTGATTAGTTTAAAATAAATATTACAATTTTTTTTTTTTTGTGTAAAAATCTGATGTTTTTCCTTGTGTTGCAGTGGTTGGTCACTGTTTCCTGCTGTCCTCCTGTTGGGTTTGTTTTGCGTTAAGTTGGTCTGGTCCGGTGTTATGTCGAGTTTTGCCTGCCGAGATCTGCGTCCACCAAGCAGGAGTGCGCACAGGCTAAACGGAAACGCAGGAACAGATGATTTGTTGGACAAACAAAATCAATATGATCCATGTTGGAGATGTTAACAGATTATAAGTCCATGCTACTTTATAAGTGTTGCTCCTGCGGCAGGAACCCCATCAGCAGAGCCTGGCCAGAACCGGGACGAGATACGACCATCGTCAGTCAGTCCTGCCAGGCCGTTGGCTGCTTGTTTAGCCTTGACGTTCACTTACTTTTACAGCTTTGGGGACTTTCAGATTTTTGCAACATATGAGGAAAATTTGTAAAGTAATAAAAAAAAGTAACCAGAATGATAGTATATGTATCTGTATATGTAGAATGTTGTAAAATTACTCTATATATTGTTTATGCGACTTAAATATTAGTTTGTTAAATGTTGTAAAGTTAAATCTCCTCTTATCCGGCAAACGCCTCACACCTTCCTTCCTGTCGGACAAGGATTGTTTCTTAGGTGAGTTGATGGTTTTATTTCACTTTTCCTCCTTCGTGTCGTGTCGGGTCCAGCAGTGAAACCTCAGTCCCCTGCACAGCGGTCGCCTGTACAGGAAGCGCTTGAAACTCATCAGTCACAATTTAGATTCATCAGAGCACAGAACCCGCAGCGGTGAGAGTCCCTGACAGTCTTCTCCTGTCTTCAGGTCATGGACGTCCTCATTAGATCTTGGCTGCATTTGTCCACATTTTATTACAGTGACACTGGGATTAAAGAAACTGCACTTGGTTGGTTTAAAGTTTATTTATCAGATAATTCAATACAACTTTATGAATAAAGTCCAGACGACACGTCCACCATCAGTGTGATGGTTCAGTGGAGGCTTGTCCTCTGTCTTGAACATTCTGTCTTGATACTTCTGCATAAAAACCTCAAGTAGTCAAACTATCTTTTGACATTTTCCTGTGAGCTTCTTTGTTCCTCAATCGGGTTGTAGCTCTTTCTTTACTATGGGATTTTTATGATGGAGGCATACTGCGACAGTTCAGTCAACAAGTAAAGTCACGGCCGACACGATGGACGATTCTGTAAAAAGACTGTGCAGCTGTCATTACTCTGTGTGTTACTGCACAACCACCGCCGGAAACCAGGAACCACATCGACACAGTCCCACCGACAACACGCATTTCACATCCTATGTGACACAATCATTAGTAAGAACTTTATTATTTATGGTTTACTATTTGTTTATTGCTTTTACATAGAAAAAACAGTGATTTTTATTTTTACTTTACAGCTTTACCCTTTGAGAAAAGTACAAGTTTTCCATTGACGAAAGTGAAACGTCTTTTGTGATTCCTCGTGCATGTTGTTTTAGTCACGACCTTTAATGACAAAGCCCCATTTACAGTATTTGATTGACAGCTTCACTTTAACCTAGTACATATTTCCACAGAGGCTTCGAGTTATGGCACTACAGACAAATGTTAAAGGGTGAAATCACACACATACGTTACATGTCTGGAATGTGAAGTGTCAGGGAGGAATGAGGTCAGTGGTTAGTTGTTAGTTTGGGTAAAAATTGTACATGTTTTATAGGAAAGCAGAATTGCTGAATCTTTTTTCACTGCTACGCTGATGACACGCAGTTATATCTATCTATGAAACCTGATGAAACAAATAAATTAATCAAACTACAAGCATGTCTTCAAGATATAAGGGACTGGATGACGTATAATTTTCTTCTTCTAAACTCAGATAAAACTGAAGTTATTGTATTTGGGCCTGATAGTCTAAGAGACATGTTTTCTAACCATATCGCTACTTTAGACGACATAACTCTTGCCCCCAGTAGTACTGCAAGGAATCTTGGAGTCATTTTTGACCAGGATTTGTCATTTACCTCACAGATAAAGCAAATCTCTAGAACAGCCTTCTTCCACCTACGGAACATTGCCAAAATTAGGAGCATCCTATCCCAAAGCGATGCTGAAAAATTGGTTCATGCATTTGTTACTTCTAGATTGGACTATTGTAATTCTCTACTTTCAGGCTGCCTTAGTAACTCTCTAAAAAGCCTCCAAGTAATCCAAAATGCTGCAGCAATATTACTGACTGGGATTGGTAAGAGAGATCATATTTCACCTTCATTAGCTTCTCTCCATTGGCTTCCAATTAAATGCAGAATAGAATTTAAAACCCTTCTTCTTACCTATAAAGCTTTAAACGGCCAAGCCCCATCATATTTAAAAGATCTCTTAGTACCATATCATCCTACTAGACCACTTCGGTCCCAAAATGCAGGCCTACTTGTGGTTCCCAGAATTTCCAAAAATAGAATGGGAGGCAGAGCCTTTAGCTATCAAGCTCCTCTCCTGTGGAACCAGCTTCCAGTCCAGATTCGGGAAGCAGACGCCCTCCCTATTTTTAAGACTAGGCTCAAAACCTTCCTTTTTGATAAAGCTTATAGTTGGTTATAGTCATGCTGCTATAGGCTTAGACTGCTGGGGGACTCTGCACTGTGCCACTTTCCTCTTCTCTTCATTCTCTCCTCTCACCCCACATTTATAATGTCACCACTGTATGACATTAACTCTGTGTCTTCTTTGTCCCGTAGTCGTCTCTCTCCCTCTCTTTCCCCCTCTCTCTCTCCCTGTCTTCAGGTGTCCCCGGATTTGGCGCTGTGTGTCCTCCAGTGTGCAGCTACTGGTCCTATTAACCTGCTCAATGTTTTGTTGCTGCTTTTGTTGCTCTGTTCTTTTCTCTCTCCACTTTCCACTCTGCCCAACCGGTCAAGGCAGATGGCCGTCTTCCCTGAGCCTGGTTCTGCTGGAGGTTTCTTCCGTTAAAGGGAGTTTTTCCTCTCCACTGTTGCCTATGGCTGCTCAAGGGGGATTTGTTGGGTTTTCTCTACCTGTGTATAGTCTTGACTTTATTATGTAAAGTGCCCTGAGATGACCTTGTTGTAAATTGGCGCTATATAAATAAAGTTGAATTGAATTGAATTGAAAATCCTGAATCAGAGCTTTGCCACCTTGAAATTGATCCGTGTGACGCGTTGAATGAAACCGACTAAATGTAAATGACTGAGTTTCCAGCAGTTAGACACATGTTCTGACACGGAAGACGACAGGGTTCGTTCCATCCACTGCAAGTTCATTAATCTTCACCGGAGACATTTGGTCTTTTCCTCTTTCAGTGTCAGTCACCTGCATCAGACCA
Organism: Channa striata; assembly: GCA_033026295.1. Classification (NCBI taxonomy): domain Eukaryota; kingdom Metazoa; phylum Chordata; class Actinopteri; order Anabantiformes; family Channidae; genus Channa; species Channa striata. The sequence goes on from CM065169.1 coordinate 39,037,808, forward strand.
AATTGACATGAACAAGATTCAGCACAAAAACCAAACTGAGCCTCATTAACACAGATCCGTGCTAATAACATTCACACTGTTCATTCTGGGTTTTATTGGCGACCTGTGTGACGCTTTGTGCCCCTTCAGCTGTTCGTTTTCTGGCTTTGCGTCTCATTTTGTGGTCGTTTTCTGTTTCTTTGTGATGATTTTGCACATTCTCGCAGTAGGTTGTTGTCATTTTTGGTATTTATATCACGTATGAGGCTCCTCCCAGAACACACACGCTTTCATTCTTTCATTCGAGCTCAGGATCCAGTCGCTTCATTTCGTTGAAGTCGTATTTTAAAGCTTGTGAAAATCCAAACTGGAAACTAATATAAATGAGTTTTACACGTGTTTGATTCTCTAGTTTTTCAAGCTGGAATGTTTCCAGTCCAAAATACATCAAATGAATTAAAAGGTTCAAAGAGACTTTTGTCTTCACCTCTTCTTACAGTAAATGACCAGCCCAGTTACTCCTGCTGCCAGAACCAGGATGGCTGCAAACACCAGGCCTGTGACGGCTGCAGAGCTGCTGGATCTTTCTGAAATAGAAACGAGTGGATTAGACGAACGCTTTTATTCGTGCATGTGTTGCACGGTGCAGGTGTAGAGTTCCTCTTTGTTCGTGAACTCACAGGTGTACGTGCCCTGATGCTCTGCCGACAACTGGTGCAGCGTGAGGCCTCCCGTCTCCGACACGCTCTTCACCTGTTGCCTCCACTCCTTCGACACCGCGTGGCCGTCGCTACTCTGGCTCAGGATGATCTGGCTGTGGTTGAATCTCCAGATGAGGCTCAGCGGAGGAGAGTTGGAGGTGGCGCAGGAGAGCGTGGTGTCGCTGCTGGAGCTGTTGATAGAGGCTGAGACAGTCCAACACAGAGACGTGCATCGTTTAACTGATTAATACTTTCATACACAGGGTATGAAGGAAAAGATGCTGCTGAAATGATTCGATGGGGGAATTTATGATATTTATGAAAATGAAATCGGTGACAGGGAGGCACAGAGAGAAACACCCAACTGACAGAGGGAAAGGAGGCTGATTGCTGCATGTGGTTTCAGTTAGTCAAACCTTATTTTTGTGCTTCGAATGTCAATGCATGCGCTAAAAGCAGGGGTGTAAATTCCTGAGGTGTTGTTTTTAATATCTGAAGTGAGTCTGCCATAACTTTTGTAGGTCAACGAGCTGGGCAGTTTGACGTTTATGCTAAAATCTGAAATGTGTGTTTATTTCTTTATGTGTATTGCTGTTAATGTGGCTTGTTTTTGGACGGGCTCAGTCGTCGGCCTTTGTCTTGCTTCCTCGCACTCACGGCAGGTTTGGGCCTGCACATGTGGGCGGGCTTGTTAAACTGGAGTTCACTCACTTTTATGTGGAACGTTCTGTTGCTGTGCCGTTTGTGGCGTCCTGCTTTGATTGGATTTTGGTTTGGTGTTTGGCTGATGCACATTTGGGAGACTCCCAGCCCCGGCCAGTCTATCAGCCTGTTCTTCCTCTTTTCCTTCACTTTTAGGATTCACTTGTGTTGTTTTGTTCATACTCAATAGTCTTTTTGGCAGTGAACCCACACGGACTGTTGGAGCCTCTGTGTCGGAGTCGCACATTTAACATTGTGTGTTTAAGATGCACGGCGTTATTTAACGTCATCGGGCTGAACGAGAGATGAGTTGGAATCGAGACATAAAGGTGAAGACTGCAGCCGATGCAGAAGGAGAAATGAGGAGGTAACAGCTCCAACAGTGAGCGAGTAGAGCTTGTTTGTGAAAGAGCAAATGAAAGCGAAGACGGTCAAAGACACAGGATGTAATCAGGCTGAATGGAAGGTCCCACTGAGGGGGGAGAGGTAGTGTGTCCACGGTGAGAGCTGGAAGGCAAAAACACCAGGGGGTGAGTGAGCGGCCGCAGCTCTCAGCTATTTATTTCTCAGGGTTTCTAACCGTTGTCCTTCTCCTCCCGTTACTGTAGGAAAGTGTGTAGACGCCCGGACATGAACATCACGTTCAAAGGATGAGGTGGGCACATGTTTGGCAATTAAATCAGTTCTAATCCGTCTCATGCTCCGTCTTTACCTGTTTACCGCAGGACAAACTGACTAACAGTGCAACACATTTAAACCCGTTAAGGTGAAGTCCAACCTAAGCTACACGCAGGAGCTTCCAGTTCTTTAGTTCTTTGACGTCCTATAGGCATCTGGGCATCGTGCACTAGATGAGGGCTTGTCTGGAACTGGAGACCTGTCCCTTCACGACCCCCCCTGTCAAAACACTTGGGGTTAGTTTAACATGCAGCTCAGCCCACTGGCTTTACAAGGAAATGGGTTGGAAAAGAGAAGCTGTCGTTGCTGCAGCCAGAAAGACGAATTTCTAGAGTCAGTAAAGTGCAGATAGGAATCAGATTCATCCTCGAGGATCCAGATTCAAAGTAAAGCTCACCCGTGTTTCTCAGGGTGGTTCTCCTGGTGTTTGTGCAAGTGCTGATCCAGCAGCTGTAGATCACATCAGGAACAGGATCTGAAAGGATCAGAGAACTGCTGATGTTGTAGAGCTGCTGCTCAGTCGGATGGACGGTGATCGTGCTCTTGGAGCTGGATGGAGGGTCCGTGGACCAGGTGAGCTCAGGTTTGGGGTAGATCCTGTGAGCTGCAGGTGATCCTGTTTCCTACCTGCTCGATGTGGATTTTACGGACTGGAGCTGGAAAACATGAATTTACTTTGTCTTTGACTTCAGACGCTAAAATCTGTAAAACTTTTTGCAACTTTTTTTCTGTGTTGGTCTGTATTTGCCTGCGTTTACCGTCCACTTTAAGCTGGATGACTCCATCCTTGTTGCCAGTGATGGTGCTGGTGTGACACTTGTATCCGCCCTGGTCCTGAACTCTGACCCTGTCAGCTGCAGTGAGGCGTTTCCTCCTGAGATCTGCTCCTTGAACAGCGACGTCCTGCCTCTGAAGTTCTGGTCCTGGTTGCCCAGCTGGTCCTGGTTTTGGTAGTAGGAGTGAACATGAAGGTCTCCTGGTGTCTGAATCCAGTGAATGATCACATCAGTGTCACTCTGAAAGCTGCACGGTAACACGCAGCTTTGCATGAAAACACAGGAGACGTCAGCGTCTGCAACACATCAGGGGGATGTTATAGGTGTGTGTCTCCTCAGAAGCGTTCGGATTGTAACTGTCGGTTTCTGGTTAACTTAATTAAGTTTAACCTTAATTCATAGTTTAATTATTAGTTTCAGTTCCACAGAAACTAAAGTGAACTGAAGTTCATAACAGGAAACACTGAACATGCTGTGTCCTGAAATAAAATATGTTTCACGGTGGAGTGGAAGAGGACCAGTGAACGCCTCACTCACCTCCTCTGGAAAGAGTTAACGTCCACAGAAAGCGCAGGAGCAACAAAACACGCGTGACCTCGGTCATTCTTCAGATTCAATTTCATCAGCTGGTACCACACAGTGCTCGGGGGGAACTACACACACACACACACACACACACACACACACACACACACACACACACACACACACACACACACACAGCTTTGGGATTCTTCATTTCTGTGTTTTGCTGTATTACTCATATTTGACGGGTGCTGGTTAGCTTGCCGTTAACTCACTCACCTCGTGTGTCATCAGTGAACACCCACAGAACGTCCGCGGCCCAGAAAAGCCCAGTTTGTCTCGTCCTCGTGCTCCTGTGAACTTTAACGTTTGGACGTCAAACACGGGTCAGAGCTGGTGGATTTGAGCTTCAGGTGTCTGCACAAGAAGCCGGTTATTAATAATACTGACACGTTCATAAACGGAACCTGTTTCTTTTACTGACGTCAGAAATCATTCACGGTCAATAAAGGTTTGCGACTTTGACAAAAACAATTGTGAAATAAGTTTTGGCCTAAATACTCACCCCTGAAGTAAATGCACCTTTAGCTGCGACTGCAGCACAGACTCTGTGCGTCTCTGCAAGTTTATGTCTTTGCAAAACTGCTCAAGTTCTGTCGGGCTGGGTGGGGATCGGGTGTAAACAGCTCTTTTCAAGTCCAGCCACAAGTTCTTTTAAACTGAGGTCTGGGCTTTGACTCGGCCACACCAGCACAGTCACCTTGTTGCCTGTAAACCACCTCTGTGTCACGGTCTTGCTGGAAAACAATCCTTCTCTCAAGCTGTAGTTCTCTTGCAGACTGAATAAGATTGTAATATTTTTTCAGCATTTGCTTCACTCTTTCCAAGGCTTCCAGGGCCGACTGCCGAGAAGCATCCCACAGCACGACGCTGCCAACGCCGTGTTTCACAGTGGGGATGGTGTGTGTGTGTGTGTGTGTGTGTGTGTGTGTGTGTGTGTGTGTGTGTGTGTGTGCAGTGTTTGGTTCTTGTGTTTGGCACCAGTTTGGTCTCATTACACCAAAGAACCTTCTTGACCTCGACCTTGAAATTCAAGTTGTGACTTACATGCATTTTGGGAGTGAGGAACCTGAGACTCCCTCCCTCAGAGTAGGTACCTGTGTTTTACTGGCCTCTCACAGTCTGTTTCTTCCGTGGTCACTCAGTCTGTGAGGACGGCGTGTCTAGGCAGATTCAGACGTGACATATTATTTCCGTTTATTGATGATGGATTAACTGGTCTGTAGTTGGAAAATGTCTTTGTGTCTTTCTCCTTATTTCATATTTGTAGGAAAAAGATGAGTTACAAATAAATGTAGTGACTGTTAAAACAAACTCACTGGCCATTTTATTAGGTACATCTGTACAATCGAATCCAATCCAGCAGCTCTGCCATGAATTTGACCTTTACAATCATTTCACAGTTTTCAGGGAAATATCATGGAAAGGCAGAGCCTCCTTTATCTGTTTTGTCAATGACTTTAATCTATTTTTTTTTCTGCACCAAATTATTAAGTCCAATAATATGACAAGGAAGATCTATGTTGATATATCTCGACACTTATAGTTTTGATTGAAGCCTCCTCTGAATTTTCTCTTTATGGATTCTTGTTAATTCTCACATGTGCTGCTCTTATTTTCTTTTATACCTTCAGTTCTTTACTTTTTTTTGTGTTCTGTCAAGTGGGGGGGCCTGACAGACCGTCTCCGCTGGCAGGATGAGTTCTGCAGTGACAGACAAATGCCTACGTGAAAAACTGAACATTAAAATAAACTTACAACAGGATGAGGAAGTTCAGGTAGGAAGGTGCTGACTAGTTGAGAACTTGAGCTTTGAACTGGAAAAGTGAGAAATCACAACTGTGGAGTGACGTGTGTCCTTTACAGCTTTTAAAAACTGAGACGTGCTGCTGTGTTTCGGATCCTCTGGTGGTTTAATTGTGCTGCTGGAAGCTCCGTCAGCAGGACGTACGGACATGACCATCGTCTGCACAATGGTTTGGGTGAAAAGACAGCACATTGTCAGAATTTGTTCTTTGGACCCAGAAATATGAGAGACAACAGTCGAATGAAAGAAGTTTATTGAATAAATGAACGGGTTGACGGGTGGGGAGTGGATGGAGAGGAGGCGAGTCACGAGGTAGAGACCCGACAAGGTAAGTGAACAAACGGTGGATGTGCAGGCTGGTTACCAGGAGGACGGGGTTACGCCCCTGGTCTAGGGGAACCAAGGCATAACACAATGTGTCCCCCACTCTTCCCATTCCCCAGAGAAACCAGTGAGCAAATGTTTCACATTTAAACGACAGCAATTTATTACCTTCGGATGTGAGCAAAGCCCAAAACAACAAACCCTCTAACAGAACCCTACCTTACCTTTTCAACTCATAAAAATACGAACATAAAGACATGACATCTGACCTGAACTCAGAACCAAAAACAGGAGAAAAGGTTAAAAAATAGACGGGCTTCTCACTCCTACTATTAATATCCAGTTCTCAATATTTACTAAGTTATTTACACACACAACTAACAACAATATTAGACCAGTAACCGACTGCTGGGTTGGTTGGAGTGACAGATGGTGGAGAGAGAGACGGCTGCCGACATCTGGTGTATGTGAAGTCTCCAGTGTCCTCTTGTCCAATCGGTGTAGACAATTAGTTCAAATGGGCCAATCCAGAGACATCACCTGTAGCCGATCCCTCAGACACACCCACACAAAGCACGAGGAGGAGGAGGAGAGATACACAACAAAACAATCTGACAACAATTCAATGACAAAGAATGACCCTGGTCATAACAGCGGCTTGAATATGGCTTGAGGGAGGCAGGTTACCAGGAGGACTGGATCGTAGATGAGGGACAGACGGACAGACATGAAATCCGGTGTGGACGGCTGCAGGGCCGTCATGTGGAAAGACGATCTGGCAGAGAGCTGTGGTGAAACCCAAGTATAAGTAGACAGAGGAGAACAGGTGAAACCAACTGAGGTCAGTTATAGGAGGTGAATTTGGCCGAGCAACAGTAGAACTGGGACAGGATGTGGAGAAAAAAGGTAACAAAATAAAAGTCCAAAAGAGGAAGTGGAACTGAGGAACTGATTCCTGACAGACATAAAGACTCTGTGTCTTTAGTATTTGTGGGTGTGACTCTTCAACAGACTTGATCATCAGGATCCCTGAGTCCAGAGTTCAGTCACATTAATCATTTACCTCCGACTGACTGAAATCCAGGAGAAGGAAGAGAAGGACAGAGCAGAGTCCAGCAGTCCACGAAGCCTCATTGGTCTGGAGAAAAACCTTCAAACAAACAAGAACTTCTACTAACTCATTTTAATAAGCGTTGTCATTTTCATGTTGTTCATGTATTTTCACATTAACGTTGTTGTATTTGCAAAGTAGAGACAGAGTAAATGTGAGAACAGAGAGACTGAGTGAAAGTAGGAGATCACAAACTGATCGGATCTTACAGTCAGCAGGTTCATTGGGCTTTACATATTTTATGTTGTATATATTTTCTGCTCACTGACACAATGACAGAATAAACGTTTAGACACATCATGGTAATTTTGTCGAGAGAGGTCAAAGATCAATAAGTATTTAAGATTTTTGGTCCTTTCAAAACTTAAAATCGCATTTTTATTCATGAAAGAATAACTTTTGAGAAAATGATGATGATTTATGTGAACAGGATTTTACATTTACTGATGTTAAACTTAAAATCTACACGGGCCTTTAGGTCAGAGTCTTATTACTGAACATCTGTTGGTAGCAGCAGTGGTGGAGATCATCACCTGAAAGTAAAGTTCCACTTAGGACAAAGTCCAGAAGTAATGAATCCAACTTTTTATGAGACGTAATAAAACTTTGCTCCGTGACTGATATGATAATACAGTTTATTGCAGTTTGTTACAGTTTATCAAACTCATTTTGTTTTCACCCTGAACTGAGATCATCATTTTCTTCTTATTTCTTGAACAAAGTATTTCTTCCTTTATTCATTTGAACGTTTCCTGTCGTCTTTACAAAGACAGAACAAACTCTGAGATCAACAGAGCTCTTTAAACTCTGCTCTCAGTTATAAAACCATTTAAAGTATTTTAAATCATTTTAAATATCTGTGTGTTCAGTAGAACTTTCTCTAACACAGGAGAACCAACAGTTCAGTGTGTAACTGAAGCGTTTAAAGCCGCTGTGACTGTACAGAGAACTTGTCTGGATGTGGAGATAGTAAGTCACACAGACAAGCTGCTCCACAGAAAAACTGAATCTGTCAATTGTTCCACGGTGTCGTTTGTATTTTTGTATATTTGAATATTGCAGAACATCAGGCGTTTGTGATCATGGTGCTAATCAATTCTGTCAGCACTTAGTTCACGTTAGAGAAATGTTATTCTCCAGTTTACAAGAGAACAATTTACAGTCCTTTTACACACATTTTGTTAATTAACCTTTAACCAAAGTGTTTTTTTTACCTAAACACAAGAATCGAAAGTTAAACTCAGATTTGTGATGTGACAGTTTTGCTTCGTACAACATCGACCTAAACCGCCTCTTTTCATGTCGTTTTCCTCTTCGTTCTTCGGTGTCGTGAAAAAGAAAACTACAACCTAGGAGGGTTTTGTTTTACTGACGCTTCATCAGGCGACTAAAGACCTTTAAACTCACTTTATTAAACTGACATATTTAACCAACATCAGCCCATTTCATCATCATCAGATGAACATGAAAAGAGTTTTAACGGGTTTAAGAGAAGCAGTGACGTGTGAGGCTCTTCAGACTGTAACTAATTTGTTTTTAGCTTTTGATGATCAGGCTCCTGCTTGTTTGTGATTTGCTGCCTGATCATCTGCAGCATCTGAAGTGGCCACAGCTGCTTTCACTGCGTTACGCACAATATTTCTGGACTTTAAGTGGATCCGTTTCCGTGTAATACTGAAATTCTGGATTCCACAGTACTGCACGTCCTAATATTAGTAAAATTCTATTCAAATAATCATTTTAAAAGGTGAACTTTTACTTGAGGCACATTTTTTCTTACAAACAAACAAATTGCTTTAGCACAATGCCGAGTAAATCAATGAGGCTCAAATTAAGTGAAAGTGAAACTCAGCAAAAAAGAAAATCACAGAACAACTCAAATAAATGAAAAGTAAATAAAAATACTTAAACTAATACAAATTACAGTAGTTCTTCTGTTTTCCTATTTTTAATTTAGGATTATCAAGATTATATAACATCACATTAATGACAAAACATTGTTAAATGTCTAACAGAACTTTTCCGCTTTTGTACATTTAGATAAAGTATTTTAACAGAGGAAGGAAGTACTTTTATTCTGAAGACGTTTAAGCAGGAGGCAGATTGATGCTCTGGATTAAAGAACATGGAGAACACATTGTAAGTTTTATTTTATTATTATTTCACTTTTAGAGAATCTGTTTTTGTTTTATGTTGGACTGAGTGAGGTAAATTGTGTTATTGATGGAAAAACGCATAATGATTTCTTAATATAAAGTTCTGATTATGTCTCATATGTTTAATTCTGTTTATCGCAAGTTTTAATGATATAAACACTTTTTTTCCACAGACAGAAGCCAGAATCTTCAGTATCCAGTCATCTGTCTATGAAGAGTGATGTTTCCAAAGGAAATCCTCCATTCTTCAGTCCTGAACCTGGACCCTCAGACACAAAGTAAGAGACAGTTTCTCCTGTAAATTGACCAGATGAAGATGATTCACTGAGGATAAAAACAAAATGTTCTGTTAAAGGTTTATATTCATGATGTAGAACTATTGGTGCAGATACTGGTTCAGACTAAGATTTTAGTCTGGGTTTTATATCCACAAACTACTGATGGTGTTTATGTAGTAAAACACCTGAGAACCTCCATGTCAGATTTTATACTTAGAGAAAAACTTCATATGTCTTTGTCCTGATGTCATTAGAAACACTCTATAAATTTTCATTGCTATGCTGATGACACGCAGTTATATTTATCTATGAAACCTGATGAAACAAATTATTTTTTCTTTTCAAACTACAAGCATGTCTAAAAGACATAAGGGACTGGATGACTTATGATTTCCTTCTTCTAAACTCAGATAAAACTAAAGTTATTGTGTTTGGGCCCAAAAATCTCAGAAATATGTTGTCTGACCATATTGTTTTTCTAGATGTCATTTACCTCACACATAAAGCAAATCTCTAGAACAGCTTCTTCCACCTACGGAACATTGCCAAAATTAGGAGCATCCTGTCTCAAAGCGATGCTGAAAAACTGGTTCATGCATTTGTTCCTTCTAGATTGGACTACTGTAATTCTCTACTTTCAGGCTGCCCCAGTAAGTCTCTAAAAAGCCTCCAATTAATCCAAAATGCTGCAGCAAGATTACTGACTGGGATTGGTAAGAGAGATCATATTTCACCTTCACTAGCTTCCTATTAAATGTAGAATGAATTTAAAATGCTTCTTTTTACCTATAAAGCTCCATCATACCTAAAAGATCTCCTAGTACCATATCATCCTACTAGACCACTTCGGTCCCAAAATGCAGGCCTACTTATGGTTCCCACACTGCTGGGGGACTCTGCACTGAGACACTTTCCTCTTCCCTTCATTCTCTCCTCTCAACCCACATCTATAATGTCACCACTGTATGACATTAACTCTGTAGTCGTCTCTCTCCCTCTCTGTCCCCGTCTCTCTCTCCCTGTCCACAGGTGTCCCCGGATTTGGCGCTGTGTGTCCTCCAGTGTGCAGCTACTGGTCCTATTAACCTGCTCAATGTTTTGTTGCTGCTTTTGTTGCTCTGTTCTTTTCTCTCTCCACTTTCCACTCAGCCCAACCGGTCAAGGCAGATGTCCGTCCACCCTGAGCCTGGTTCTGCTGGAGGTTTCTCCTGTTAAAGGGATTTTTCCCTCTCCATTGTTGCCTATTGCTGCTCAAGGGGGATTAGATTTACATTTACATTTAGTCATTTGGCAGATGTTTTATCCAAAGCGACTTACAAGTGAGGAACGGGCAAGCAATAAAATCTAATTTAAGGGGCTTTGTTTAGTTTAGTTTGGTTTTCTCTAAATGTCTGTATAGTCTTGACTTTATTATGTGAATTGCCTTGAGATGACCCTGTTGACTCATTAGTAAGTGAAACTTGACTTTAGATCCTCTCTACCATATATTGTTCCTAAAGGTCGAGAACAGACATATGTGCACAGTTCTTGTGGAAAAGTACTCTTCGGACAAAAAAGAGACAGAAAATGGTCACATGTAGATTCAGACCACTTTTCTTGTTTAGGATTTTTTTTTTTGCATTTATATCATAATTTAATAGTTGACAATAGAAAGACAGAAAACCAAACAGGAACCATCTGATCTTGAACAAATGTTTTTACAGAGAGAAGAAGAAGAATGAGAAGAAGAGTTAGATTCAGACCACTTTTCTTGTTTAGGATATTTTTTTTTGCATTTATATCATAATTTAATAGTTGACAATAGAAAGACAGAAAACCAAACAGGAACCATCTGATCTTGAACAAATGTTTTTACAGAGAGAAGAAGAAGAATGAGAAGAAGAGTGGAGAAAAATCCAGAATAGAACCTGGCCTGCAGACAGACAATCAGACCACAACTGTACAAAGTAAGACTGAACATTAGTCTGCTGATGTTTATGAAAAAAAGGACTTTTTTGTTCTCACATAGTTTCTGATCTTCCAGCAGATGTTGGTCTGCAGCAGGTTTTAGATAAACATAAGATCAGTCTGAGGACGAGATGTGAATGTGTGACTGAAGGAAGTAATGAAACAGGAAGTGGAACCCTCCTCAACAGGATCTACACTGAGCTCTACATCACAGAGGGACAGAGTGAAGAGGTTAATACCCAACATGAGGTGATGCAGCTTGAGACAGCTTCCAAGATGAAGACCCTCCATGACGCTCCAATCAAGGTCCACGACATCTTTAAAGCCTCACCTGACCAACAGAGACACATCAGAGTGGTTCTGACCAACGGTGTCGCTGGTGTTGGAAAAACCTTCTCGGTGCAGAAGTTCAGTCTGGACTGGGCAGAGGGCTTGGAAAACCAAGATGTCGATGTGCTGGTTTTGCTTTCGTTCAGGAGCTGAACTTGATCCGAGATGAGCAGTACAGTCTTCTCACGCTGCTCCATGTTTTCCATCCAGCATTACAGAAGGTCACAGCAGAGCAGCTGGCTGTCTGTAAACTTTTGTTCATCTTTGACGGCCTGGATGAAAGCAGACTTCCACTGGATTTCAACAACAGTGAGCTTGTGTCTGATGTCACGCACAAGTCATCGGTGGACGTGCTGTTGACAAACCTCATCAAGGGGAATCTGCTTCCCTCGGCTCTGGTCTGGATAACTTCCAGACCTGCGGCAGCCAATCAGATCCCTCCTACATGTGTGGACAGGGTAACAGAAGTACGAGGCTTCACTGACGCCCAGAAGGACGAGTACTTCAGGAGGAGGTTCAGTGATGAAGAGCTGTCCAGCAGAATCCTGTCCCACATCAAGACGTCCAGGAGCCTCCACATCATGTGTCACATCCCAGTCTTCTGCTGGATCTCTGCCACAGTTCTGGAGCACATGCTGACTACAGAGCAGAGAGGAGAGCTGCCCAAGACCCTGACTGACATGTACTCACACTTCCTGCTGGTTCAGACCAAGAGGAAGAAGAACAAGTACGACGAGGGACGGGAGACCAGTCCACAGGAGCTGACGGAGGCTGACAGGGAAGTTCTTGTGAATCTGGGGAGGCTGGCGTTTGAACATCTGGAGAAAGGAAACATCATGTTCTACCAAGAAGACCTGGCGCAGGTTGGTCTTGATGTCACAGAGGCCTTGGTGTATTCAGGAGTTTGTACAGAGATCTTCAAAAGAGAGAGTGTGATCTTCCAGAAAACAGTCTACTGCTTTGTTCATCTGAGCATTCAGGAGTTTCTGGCTGCAGTTTATTTCTTCCAATGTTACACCAACAGGCAATCAGAGGTAGTGGAGGCCTTCCTGGGGAATAAATATACTCTGGATATCTTCCTGATTACAGTCATGGAGAAATCCCTCCAAACTAAAAATGGCCACCTGGACCTGTTTGTCCGCTTCCTTCATGGTCTCTGTCTGGAGTCCAACCAGAGACTCTTATGAGGTCTGCTGGGTCAGACAGAGAACAGTCCAGAAATCATCCAGAGAGTCATCAACAACCTGAAGAAGATGAACAGTGTTAAAATGTCTCCTGACAGAAGCATCAACATCTTCCACTGTCTGATGGAGATGAAGGACCAGTCAGTCCATCAGGAGATCCAAGAGTTCCTGAAGTCAGAGAACAGATCAGAGAAGAAACTCTCTGAGATCCACTGCTCAGCTCTGGCCTACATGCTGCAGATGTCAGAGGAGGTTCTGGATGAGTTGGACCTGAAGAAGTACAACACATCAGAGGAGGGACGACTGAGACTGATCCCAGCTGTGAGGAACTGCAGAAAGTTTCGGTAAGTCCAGATGTGATCAAACAGACTTAACAACAACCAGTCAAAAGTATCTGTTCTGTGAACTAAAGACATTTGGGTTTAAGATGAAACGATCACAGATGAAGGTTCAGCATTTCATCTTTCATTTTTTATATCTACACACTCAGTGTCAGTTTTCTTGCTGAGCTCAGCACTGATGGTGACACTTAAACACAACTGGACAGTGACAAAAACATTGAAACTGTTAAACAAACTGATTTTTTTCAAGGTGAAAGGAAACAAAGTGACAGTGATTGTGGCTCAATACAAACTTGTTCCCTGTTCTCTGTTTAACTGTAGACCTGTATTTAAAAAACTACAACCCAACTGAATGTACGTCACTCTGCTTCTGTTCCTGTTTGACTGTGACAGCAGCTTCTTTCTTCCAAAATGAATATTAACACATATAAAAACAGAGCCAGTGGTAAATGATCACAGCTCACTGAGATAAGACGCTTCCAGCCTGGATCATGGTGGACGTTAACTGGTTCTCTTTGCAAAATGGTTGGAAGGACGATGGATGAAAGTTTTTCAGTTCACAGGAAGTCCGGCTGGTAGAAAAGTGTAATAGAGGATCAGTTCAGTCCATTTAGCTGCTGCCTCCATCTCATTCTGCTTTGTGATCAAAATAGAGAAAATATAATATTTCAAAGTTTGAAGTTGATATAATATGACATTTTCTGTGATCACAGACTTTCTGGCTGTCGACTCTCTGAGTCTCACTGTGAAGTTGTGGCTTCAGCTCTGAAGTCCAGCCCCTCCCATCTGAGAGAACTGGACCTGAGTAAAAACAAGCTGCAGGATTCAGGAGTGAAGCTGGTTTGTTCTGGACTGAAGGATCCAAACTGTCGTCTGGAGAGTCTGAGGTCAGTTTTTCGTCTTCAACCCATAAGTGAATGTTCAGGTTAGTTTCTAAGTTTGTCTGAGCACAAATCATCAGGTCAAATCCCTCAACACTGTGTGTGACTTGAAGTTTGGTCCACGGAGAAAAGTGACATAAGTCCAGCCTGGCTGATGTTTGCCGACTGGACTTGAAGGAAAGTGGTGCTGAGGAGGAACAGGCTGACAGTCGGACTGGGTCTTGGACTAGTACCTTGTCATGATCCATGAACTGAAGGAAAGCAGAGTTTTTCTGAATCCTCAATAATCCTCAAGTGTGAAATAGTGAAAACTTTGTGTCTCTGACATTTGTCTGTCTGACAGCTCCACGGTCCCACACACTCAACAGTGGTTTCTGCCTTTGGCCTTTATGCTCTGAGATTCCCCGGAATCTTTTCTCACTGTCGTGTTGTGTGGATGGCGAAAGACACTTGAACCTGTGCATGATGCTTCCTGTCAGACAGTGATGTCACTTTGTGTAGAGACACAACCAGTAACCAGCAGCAGAAACACGTTTGTACAGAAAGTTTCTAGGTTCATTTAGGATCCGACAAGAGAACGTCCATGTGACTTTGATCAGTCAACAGTTTTTTAAGTGTTTGGGGAAACTGGAACACCTGGAGGAAACTGTGCGAACACGAGGAGAAATTCCAATCCCTGCACAGACAGGTCCCTTCTTGCTCCAATGATCCACAATAACACAAGGACAAAGTCACTCTGCTCATTTTAGAAAAACACCATTGATTAGCACATATCTGATTATTACTAATGATTTGATCCACATCTGTGATTCTTTATTCAGATTGAGTTTCTGCAGTTTGACAGAGATCAGCTGTGATTCTCTGGTCTCAGCTCTGAAGTCCAACCCCTCCCATCTGACAGAACTGGACCTGAGTAAAAACAACCTGAAGGATCCAGGAGTGAAGCAGCTGTGTGGTTTCCTGGAGAGTCCAGACTGTCGACTGCAGACTCTGAGGTCAGTTCACTCACTGATACTGTTGGAGATTTTATATCGTTATTACAGAACTATTGTTAATTAATGAAATTCAAAAAAAGATAATTTTGTTTTGCTCAGTTTTTGTTAAATTTAACGATTTGAAAAAATGTTTTCAATGAAATGAAACACAACTGAAACAGTCATATTTCTCTCCAATGTTTCTCAATAAATTGTTGAAAATGTTTAGTTAGTTGTGAGATTCAAAATATTTTTTTTCACAACAGTAAATCGAAAATTATTGTAATGAATATTTATTAAATTAAAAGACGTGCCAATAAAGAAATTCTGGGCGACTATTGGTATTTTTGTGTTTGTTATGTAATAGAATAATAAACGAATAAATGTGCATTATTAAAAAGAATTGTTCAAAAGTCTTTGTGACATTCATGACACTTGGTTTAAGCAAAAATCTAATGAAATGTGAGCAGCATGTTGTGAATCAGTGCTGACATGAATGTGTGTATGAATGTTGTGCTGACATTTGGATGATGTGTGTCGAAGGCTGATATTATGATGATCCACAATAACACAAGGACAAAGTCACTCTGCTCATTTTAGAGAAAACACCATTGATTAGCACATATCTGATTATTACTAATGATTTGATCCACATCTGTGATTCTTTATTCAGATTGATTGACTGCAGTTTGTCAAAGATCAGCTGTTATTCTCTGGTCTCAGCTCTGAAGTCCAACCCCTCCCATCTGACAGAACTGGACCTGAGCTGGAACTATCTACAGGACTCAGCAGTGAAGCTTCTGTCTGATCTTGTGGAGAGTCCACACTTTCGACTGGAGACTCTGAGGTCAGTAGAGGGTTGGAGTCAGTCCATGCTGCTTTCAGCAGTGTTGTACTAAACCCAGTTAGTGTCAGAGCAAAGATCCAGTATTTCCTGTAAAGCTCCAACCTTCTCAGTGAAGCTGTGAGAGGAGAATGGGGACAGACTTCAGGATTGGACAGAAAGACAGAGACAGAAGCTTATTATGATCGTTTGTGAGTTGATGTGAAGACGACTTTTCTTGTTGTGATCATGTGAACAGGAAGTAAAGTAGGATTCCAGCTGACAGCCTCACAAGATGAATACAGACAGTTTGTCGTCCTTCATCAAATCTGATCAGAAACTGTTTGTTGTCTCATTTCAACACTAAACTGTTGATCAGTTTCCAGTTTGTCACAGGTCTAAGATCAGTCTGACTGAAGAACCACGGGTCCATTTAGTGACCATGTGGACTTTGTCCAGACCAGAACCTCTGCTGACTGACAGATGCTGAAGTGAGTCTGTGGAAACACTCACTGATCTTCTCTGTTCTCTCTCATTTCTCTAGAGCTGAAAGTGATGATCTCTTTGTGTGGACAGACAGTGACAGTGTGTCCTGATGATCCAGATGTTGCTGCAGCAGCATGTTGTGACTGGACCATGTTACTGGGAGCTGGAGTGGAGAGCAGAGCTTCATCCAGCAGTGACTGACAGAGGAACCAGAAGAAGTGGAGATGAACAGCTCCAATGTCCAGTCCACCATGGTCCCTGTGTGTCCCTCTGGATCTGACAGAGGACCAGCAGTGGATCTGGACTGTTGTGCTGCTGCTCTGTCCTTCTCCACAGTCTCTGCAGACACACGGACACTCCTCCACTCATCCACCTCCACCTGGATTTGACTTTGTCTTTTTTGGTTCCTTCAGATCTTCTGAAAACAAACTGACTCTGTACATTAGTTCTGTTGATGACATCATAACTGTAGATTTTTTTTTTTTACCAACAATAAAGACTCACTAATATATATATTTACTTTTTCTTTGTTAATTTTCCCAAAGGACTTTTTCCCGAACAGTCTAAACTTATAGCACCAGAACTTAGAGCTAATTCAGGTTCAGGTTCTGAGCAGCTCTAACTACAAGCTTTATCAAGGAGGAAGGTTCTGAGCCTCGTCTTAAAAGTAGAGAAGAACTGAATCTCATTCCTGAATCTGGACTGGGAGCTGGTTCCACAGGAGAGGAGCTTATTTGATTCTTGCTAGATTCTGAGACCGAAGTGGTCTATTAGGATGATCTGGTACTAGATCTGCTTATATTATATTATATTATATTATATTATATATTAAATTATATTATATATTAAAAAATAGCTTTTAGTTTCAGCATTGCGTTTCTAGATCAACGAAGCGTCTATTAAAAATACATTTAGGAAACGTGAAATTCCACATACAAATAAAATGTGATAAACATGCAGAATTAAAAAAAGAGACACGTCTGTTTTCAGAATTTGTTCTTGCTTTTCATTTTTTAAACGTACACACTGCTCTCATATCAGGTCTTATCTCTAATTGTGAACAGCTTTCGAATGTTTCCTCTTATTAAAGTATTTTGGCTTTTACTGAATCCTGAACGTTTTAACCTTCTTACCAATTTATTAGTTAGTGCCACATGATCTGCCCTGTTAATTAATCTTACTGCTCTTGTTTGTAAAATAAAAATGTATTTTGTATTTGATTCATATGCATTTCCCCACCCCCCCAATAGTCTGTAAGAATGGAAGTACCAGTGAACAAGACAGTGACAGAAGTTTGATCCCACTAATCTTTAACTGCATTTCTCTTATAATATGTGAATGATCACAAAGAAGGAGAGTCTCAAATTTGGAATATGAATGAAGACTTTGCACTAAAATTATTCATACTCTGAATCATGAGATCAAACTTTGAAACATATGCTTCATGTATATTTCTAACAGGTGTGTATCTGTAGATACACGAGGTCAAATAAATCCTCCCAGTATCTGTTGATGTAAAACCAACGTTTTCTTGTCAACCAACAGGATTTAAGTTCTGTGAATAAAACTCTAAGTTTTTAATGACAGTTATGTTCAAGACACAGACACAGTGAAGATGTTTTTTAAAAAATTGAGGCTTTTTTAAAAAAGCCTCAATTTGACAGATAGTTTTTAAAAAATGGAAGGAGCTGACTGTGGTTTAAAAGTGGGAGTGTCTCCTGTAATTGCAAATGCGATTATGTTTTCCTTAAAAATGTCATTTTCAATTTCAACTTTATTTATATGTCGCCAATTTACAACAAAGTCATCTCAAGGCACTTTACATAATAAAGTCCAGGCTATACAGACATTTAGAGAAAAAACTGAAGACATGGACAGAGAGAGAAGGACAACTACAGGAGAAAGACGACACAGAGTTAATGTCCTACAGTGGAGACATATAAATGTGGGCTGACTGCCAGATTTTGGCTCGATATAAAGAATTGTTTATCACATAAGATGGCAGGTATTCCTCCTGTTAATATCTGTAACACTTTGTTTTATATGGACAATTTGAATTCATCTGCTGCGGACATGGTTAACATAATTATCCTTATGGGGAAATATCCTCAAACTAAAAACCCTCCTTTGTCTGTTTTGTCAATGACTTTAATCTATTTTTTTCTGCACTTGAAAAAATTAAGTCCAACAATTACAAGGAATATCTATGTTGATATAATCTAGACACAGGGGTTGCAAGCCCTGATAAATAGAGAGGGTTGCGTCAGGAAGGGCATCCGGTGTAAAACTTGCCAAGTACAACCATGCGAGTCATTCATACCACCTTCATACTGAGCTGACAGAGGACATGAGGTCAGCTGGTGTCAGAGTGGAAGAAGCCCAGGATAGAGTGAAGTGGACACGGATGATTGATGATTTCTGATGTAGAAAGACAAGTAGTAGTAGTATCTATGTTGATATATCTCGACACTTATAGTTTTGATTGAAGCCTCCTCTGAATGTTCTCTATATGGATTCTTTTTAATTCCAGACACATGTGCTGCTCTTATTATTTTCTTTTATTCCCCCAGTTCTTTCTTTTTTTTTTACTTTACTGTGTTCTATATTTGTGTTCTGTATTTCTACCTCTACGAGTGGTTATAATATTCAATGAAGTTTTTTTTTTTTAAAACACTTTCCTTAACCAGAAGTTCCCTGTGTCTCTAGGGGCAGGAAGTTTAAGCCAGCCTCAAAGCTGCTATAAATGTCATGCTAGAACTCCTATTAATTGACTTTATATACTCAATCATTTGTCAGATGAGATAATAACCATTTAGAATATGTGGGCGATTTATCCAAATATTGGCTATTTGAAACTTGTTGTGAGAATCATCTCAGCAACTGGCAACCCGAGAGCTGAGATGAGGCGTCAGGAAGCTGTTTAATATATGTCATAATTAATTTAATGAGATGAAATCTGTGAAGAATTTTGTGAGAATGAATGCTATTTATAAAATAAGTGTCGTATATAAAGCATCACAAATAGAATAAATAAAACCTCAATTTTTTAAGCAAATCAGAGAAACAAAGACTTAATATTTAGTTAAAGATTTCTTCATAGAGGCCAATTGTGAGCTGGGATTTTTTATTTTGTAACAATCTAACAGATTTAATATAATTATCTATTAATATTAAATGATTCAAATGATGGCAGGGTTTTAGAGAACTTGGATTGGTGAATGTGAAATTTACCAATCAAAATGAATAAATTGACCATATGTTGTATTTCCTGGTTGTTGTTCCTGTAATGTAAGATAATATCTTTAAGTTCTAATTTAATCGTGTGAGAAGTTTTATTAGCAAAGTGCAATTCCATCTTTCTGCAGAATGATTTGATGTGACGACATTCAAAAAAGACGTGTTTAATATCTTCTTCACTTATACAGAATTCACAGGCTGTACTGACGTTTACAAAATGTGATATATAAGAATTAGTAGGGTTCATATTATGTAGGATCTTAAAATGTACAAGTTTTATTATTAGTAACAAATTTGTGTGGTAGAGTCCAGCTTTTTTCCCAGTGAACATATGTAAAGTGAGAACCCCAAAAACACTTTCCACGTGGAGACATTTTTCTTTTACTATACAAATATTTTCTGATGTGTTTATTAGTGTATTTCTTACTTTCAATATCGATGCCCTGAATACAAAATATGAATTGAATATGATTCTTGGGGGTATTTGACGTTCATAATAACATTTTGATAGAATTTGTAACTGCTTGAAATTCTTTGAAAGTTACTGGAAACAACTGAGATTTTACAAATTCCTCATAACTCAGACGTTGACCCGTTTCACTCTGTATGTCTGAAAGGTAAATTATATTTTTATGTATCTTCTGTACATACAATGATTTATTCTTTCTGGTTATGTGTTTGTGAGTGATTCGTTCATTTTCCTGCAGTACCTTCTGTCGCCACATGGCGGCAGCTGCATAAACTCATTCAGCAGGACAGGAAACGGAAATGGTCCGTTCGCGACTCACTGAGCTGTTCGTCCGTCCTCGGGTCCTCGTTCATTAGTCACGTGACAGCCACCAAGTCACTGTCGTGCTGTTAAACAACGATGGCAGGAAGGAAACAGGACACAAGTCACTTTATTGTGCTGCGTCTTTGCTTTGCTAAGTTTTCACATGGTTTGAATTGCTTGTGGTAGTTTGTGTATTATAATTTTTCAGCTGAATCAAACCATGTCGTTTTCAGTTTATAGTGTTTGGGAGCCACGGCTACAGCGTCACGTGGTGTGAGATGAACGAAATGATTTGTTCAATTTGTTGTTCGAAAAAATGAAAATCTCCCCTTGCTCCATCCACTGCGAGCTAAACATGCAGGGGTGGTGGGAGGACAATGAAGTGTTCGTGACTGTGATGTTGAGACATTTAAGGAAAAACATTGACTTTTTCCTCATATTGAGACAATTAAATGTTGAACAACTGAAACATTTTAACTTAAATTAAGATTTCATTTAGTGATGAAGATTTAGCATTAGTGATGAATACACATTAATACATCAATAATTATGATCCACTAATGCAATACAAACCATTTCTAAACAAAGTATTCATCAGTAAATCCTCTGAACCTTAATAATGATACGAAGCGCAGAGGCATCAAAGGCCACAGCACAAAAAAGCCACGGAAAACTTGCAAAAAAGTAATAATTGAAAAAAAAGCATTTTTACATAATTTGGTTTAAATCTGTGTTTTGTACCAAATGCAGCTGTGTCTCTGATTCTGTCACAGATACGACTGATACCGGGTCTGACTCTGCATTTGTTGAATCTTCACTCTCTCAGCTGTTTGATTCACACGATGCAGATGAGCCTCAGCCACATTAGTCACAGCTTTAAAGTTCAAAGGCCTTTACAGAAATAAGGAGACATCCACATCACGTCAGCGTCACAAACAGGGAGAGAGGAGAAAAACCGTCAGAGGAGTCGCGCAAGATGTCGACTTTGGTGGACGCACGTGGTGACCTCTGTAACAACAAACCAAGTACCTTTAGTTATTCTTGCCAAAAGCCGATGGTTAATGTCCTGTGTGAAATGCACTAACACCTACAAGCTAAGTTTGCTGAAATGAGTAATTCTGAAATAACTAAAAGAGACGCCAAGAAAAGTATGAAAGGAAGTTTGACGGTGGAGCTGGAACCAGAGGAGGATTTTTACGGATTGTGTTCGCCTTTACCAGCAACTCCAAGAAAATGTGCACAAACAAAAACGAGAGTGAAACGGTCTCTAATGCAGAAATCCTCAAAGCTGTTTATGAAATGAAGGAACAGTTCGACGCTTTTGAACAAAGAATAAGCAAAAACTCGGCAGACATTAACCTGCTGAAAGAGGAGATGGAAGGCCTTGGATTTAAGGTAAACGAAACGAAGGATAATGTGCAAAGAGTGAAAAAATGCAGAGAGGATCAGTGATAATGAGCGATACAGCAGAAAATGGAATCTGCATCTCATGAATCTACCAGAAAGAGAAAATGAAAATGTGAGAAAAGAAATTTTTGAGCTGATGGCCCAAGTTGCACCTGAAGACCAGAGTGATCTTGGTTTTCTGACTGACACCGTGCACAGAATTGGTCGCCGCAGAGATGATAAAAAAACCACGTCCGGTAATTATACAGTTCAACCTTCTGTCCTTCAGGAACAAGATGTGGAAAGTCTCTCTTACTGCTGACATCATGATGAAGAGGAGCCTCCGTTTGACGGCGGACCTGACGAGTTCCGAGAAAGATTGTAGGAATAAACTGTGGCCCTTGGTTGAAAAAGCTCGCAAGGAAGGGAAGAAAACTAGGTGGCAAGGTCCAGTCGTCTTCATCGAAGGTGTGAGATTCGCTGCCTGAAAGTCTCCCTTCAACAAACGACTTTGTTGGTCAAAACAGGACAGAAATCAAAAACCATCTAAACTGATGCTGTGACAGATATGGCCGAAGATCAATAGACATGTTCAAGGGACTGGTTTTGTTCAGAGTATTTAACTTTCTGAAAGAGGTGAGACTCTTTACTTGTAACATAGTTCTCTTTTTCAGATATTCGTTTGCATTTTGCATTTTTCTTGTTCGTGTTAAGTTTTATTTATCACATACAGCAACTCACAGTTTCTGCAATCTCACACTAATCTCTCTTAATGTTAGAGGCATTCAGAATATTATCAAAAGGAAATCTATTTTCCTATTCTGTAGACGTTCTAATGCTAATTTGATTCTTTTACAAGAAACTCATTCGTGTGATGAAGATGGTCAATTTTGGAGAAATCAATGGGGAGATCAGATTTATTTAAGTTATGCTTCTAATAACTCAGCAGGTGTCGCTATTTTGCTAAGTAAACTGAAAGAAGATGTAGTAGAATCCATTTGAAGTAAAGATGGCAGATGGATTATTTTGGTATTAAGAACAATCAGTGCTGTGTTAGTGGTATGTAATGTTTATGGACACAATAATAATACTTTAGCAAAGAATTTGATTGTTAGTCTCGCTATGGAACTGAAAAGGATAAAAGACAAATATAAAGACTCCTACTTAATAATTGGCGGTGACTTTAATGATGTAAGCAGTGATCACATAGACAGAATACCAGCAAGGAATTCATCTAAATCAGGTTTTAAGGTAATTTTATTCTTGTGTGAACAACTAAATTACTGATGTTTGGCGGTTTATGCATCAATACCAGAGTATGTAAATACATGGAGCAACACAAATGGTTCACTACAATCCAGAATTGACCGATGGCTGATATCGTCATCAGCACTATCATTTGTCTCTGAAACCTCACATATCTATGCCCCTCTTACCGATCAGAGAATGATAAGTATTACTTTTGTTAACCCGTCTGGGCAAAAAAAATGCACGTGGATACTGGAAATTTAATTGTACTTTACTACAAGATGAATGTTTTTGTAAATTAATAAAAGAAACAGTTAATAAAATATTCAAAGATAAAGAAATGAATAGTATACAAAAATGGGAGTATTTTAAATTTAAAGTTAGGGAATTAGCCATCAAATACAGTAAGGAGAAAAAAAACTAGATAATATAAAAGAAGTTGAAATGTTTCAAGAATGAAATTAATTACTAAACAAAGAATCCCTCACAAATGATGAAGTGTTAAAACTGACAAAACTCAAAATTGATATAGACCAATTATATATTAATTTGACTGAAGGGGCCTTCATTCACTCAAGAGCAAAATGGTTGGAAGAGGGCGAGAAGAATACAAGCTATTTTTTTGCACTAGAAAAAAGAAACTGTAGGAAAATAATATAACATCCTTAAAAATAAGTTTATCGGACATAGTTGAGTATGTTACTAATTTCTTTTCCAATCTATATATGTCACTTTTTAATCAAACAGAGTGCGACAAATGTATCAACTCTATTAAACCAATAATCCCACAAATTTCAGACAAGTTCAAATTGGATTGTGAAAAAGCTAAATCAAAACCTGAAATACTTGATGTTTTCCACAAGATGAAAAAAGCCAAATCTCCAGGAATGGACGGTCTCCCGGTTGAATTTTACTCCCATTTTTGGAACATACTTGAGAATCCGCTGTTCAACATGTTTCAGGAATGTATTGAAACAGGAGAAATGACCACAACCATGAAACCAGGTCTAATATCACTACTCCCCAAACTGATAAAGATAATCTTTTAATAGATAGTTGGAGACCAATAACATTGTTAAACGTAGATTATAAAATTTTTTCTCAAATTTTCGCCAGGCGTCTAAGAAAAGGCTTAAACGAAATAATCAATGAAACCCAAACAGGTTTCATGGTCAGTCGGCACATAACTTGTAATATTAGACCGATTCTTAATATGCTGGATTATTCTGATTATATTGATTCAGGTGCCTTAATTTTATTTCTCGATTTTTATAAAGCTTTTGACACAGTAGAGCATGATTTTTTTTATTTAAATCACTTCAAGCATTTGGTTTTGGAAATTCATTGATCTCCAATATTAGATTACTTTACAAAAATATTACTAGTTGTGTTTTAATGTTCCCCAATACCACAAAACAATTTCCAGTCCATAGATCAGTCCGCCAAGGCTGTCCTAGCTCTCCATTTCTCTTTTTACTTGTGTTGAATTACTGTCTATATATACTTTACGCTGCCATCATTTTCAAGGTCTAACAATATTCGGGAGAGAGATTAGAATAACTCAACTAGCAGACGACACAGTTTTATTGCTAAAAAATAAACATCAAATTAATCAAGCATTAAACCTGGTAAACTCATTTTCCTTGGCATCTGGATTGAAATTGAATTTAGCAAAATGTGAAATTCTAAGTTTACATGATTCAGATGAAATTTCACTATGCAATATTCCAGTTAAAAAAACTGTTAAATATCTTGGAATGTACATATCCAGAAATCTTAAAGAACGCAAAGAAAAGAACTTCAATCCAAAGATACAAAAAACAAAAAATATCTTAAATATGTGGCTGCAAAGAGATTTATCGATGACAGGGAGAGTCCTTTTGAGTGAGGCAGATGGTATTTCTAGATTTGTATTTCCCACTCTGTCTCTTTCTGTACATCAGAACAGCTGTAATGAAATAAACAAGACATTAATAAATTTTGTTTGGAAAAACAAAAGACATCACCTTACAAAAGAGATCTTGGCAGGCTCGAGGGCAGAAGGTGTGGAGCTGTTGGACTTTGGTGATTTGAATTATTCCTTTAAGATAAAATGGATGAAGGAGTGTTTCAAAGCTCCAGATTCTCTTTGGTATTTCATCCCAGTGAATGTATTTGAAAAAATGGGAGCTCTGCAATTTTTGTTATTGTGTGACTGTGATGTAACTAAATTGCCACAAAAACTTGCAAAATTTCATCAGCAGAGTCTAGTTGCAGAAAAATTATGCTTTGTCCATAATGTTTCGCCCCATAAAACAATTATTTGGAATAATGTTAAAACGGCCTCGAGAGTCCGGATTAAATCCCTCGGATGGATCAGAACAATACAACAGCGCCCTCTGCTGACAGAACCGTGACTCCTGCTCAGTGATGAGCAGAGTGAGAGCTCAGCACAGGACGGAAAGAAGTCCGTCCGGATCCTAATGTGGACCGGATCTGGTTCTTCGTGTTCTTGGTAGCAGTTAAGATGGTTGTGCGTAAGAACTTCTGTAATTACTGATCATTCAGTGTTGTTTTATTTGTTCCCCTCGTTAATTGTTTCCTGCGTGATGCCGGTAAAATACGATCATTCATTGATCAGTTAAATCGCTGAGTTGCTGTATTTCAGCCTAGTGAACCACGTGTTAGACACACGGTTCACACACGGAGCAGAGCAGCTGTCACAGCGCCACTTCTTACGGAAGTTAGAATGTGACGTAACACCAATGACGACATGTAGTAGCGGAGGAAGCCATGTGACATTTGTGACGTCATAATTCGATTTATATCACTTGTATTATGTTTACAGGTACACATTTAAATCATTTAATGTTCAAGTAGATAATTATATTAAATCTGTTAGATTGTTACAAAATAAAAAATCCCAGCTCATAATTGGCCTCTATTAAGAAACTTTTAACTAAATATTAAGTCTTTGTTTCTCTGATATGCTTAAACAATTGAGATTTTGTTTATTGTATTTGTGATGCTTTATATACGAAACGTTTTTTGTAAATAGCATTCATTCTCATAATTGTTAATTTATGTATTTATTTTTATTTGTTTTAAATATTTTTTTCATTTTATTTTTTGTAATCTATTTGTTTTTGGTTATCTATGCTGTGACAACATGTTACATTGATATACATAAAACTATGTTTGTATGTTACACAGCTGTTAATAAAGAGAAAAAAAACCTTTATGCAGCTCATTCATACTCAGTCTTTTTAATAGTTTTTGTAATATTTATTTTCACTTTATTTTAATGTTAAAATTTTCTTGTTTATTGTTGCTTTTGTTGAGACATTATGATAAACTGATACATATGAGACTGTTCTTGTACAGTTGTTAATAAAGTTTAAAAAACCTTTCTGCAGCTCATATAGAAGCAGAAACGTGTTTCCTCTTTATGAAGTTTATGAGTGACAGCTGCTGCACAGGTTCATCCTGCAGTGAAACAATCAGCTGGAGAATTCTTGTGTTTTCCAGTGATGAAGGTTTATTGGAATTAATATCTGCAGCATCACACCGAGCTCCGAACCTCGAACTACAGAAGGAGCCGGACACAGGGACGGTGGTGCCGAGCGGGAATGTACTTCCGGCTGGAAGGCGGGAACTTCCGGTATGTCACGAGGAGGAGCGACTGAAAACGAAAGAGTTCGGAAAGAATTCAGACGCCATTTTGTGTTGACGGAAGAGAAGGAAGAAAAGTGACGAGTGAGTGTTAATCCAACATTATGATTATTGATTATTATGATTCTAGTGTCAAAGTGTGTGAGTCCGTTTGTCCCTGTGGACAGTAGAGGACACAACACACACTGTCTACTGCTGTTTGTCTGATGAGAGACAAACTGAGGAAGATGTTCTCGAAGTTTTATTACTTCAACAGTTTATTAATCTGTGAACACAAAGTCCTAATTGGTTGAATAATAAAAATTACAACAACAATTATCCCAATAAATCGAAGAAAGATTTCAGTAAAACTGTCAGTCGGGTTTTATTACTGAGTGTGTTTCACTTCCTGTTTGTTCTGTTTTATGTCTCAGACTGAAGATGGAGAAAGACGGAGACAGAGCAAAGTCTGCAGGATCCAGCTGTCTGTCTATGAAGAGTGACAGGTCCAAAGATAATCCTCCAGTCTTCAGTCCTGAACCTGGACCCTCAGACACAAAGTAAGTTTGTTGTAATTGTTTAGAAATCCTTATTGATCCCCAGACATTAAACAAAGAGAAAACAGATCAAACTAAAACCTGCTCGTACATACAGATATTAATCAACAGTCAGTACAGAAGAACGTGTGAATGTGATAAAACGGCCTCAAGACTAAGAATTAAATCCCCTGGATGTAGAACAGTGACAGAACCGTGGACCGCTGCTCAGTGTCGCTCCCTGATTAGTGAGAGTGAGAGCTCAGCACCGCAGGATGGAAAGAAGTCTGTCCGGATCCTAATGTGGACCGGATCTGGTTCTTCGTGTTCTTAGCGGCAGTTAAGATGGTTGTGCGTAAGAACTTCTGTAAGTACTAATCACGTCAGTGTTGTTTTACATGTTCCCTCGTTAATGGAAAGAAATTTTTACTGTGTGATGCCGGTAAAATAGGATCATTCATTGATCATCTTCCTGGTTGGTTTAGTTGAATAGTTGAGTTGCTGTACGTCAGCCTAGTTAACAGTGTGTTAAACAAATGGACTCAGGCACAGCCAGTTCTTCTGTAAGTTGGGACTGTGATGGAACACGGGTGAAGCCGTGTGACATTTGTGGTGGGATAATTCAATATTATATCACTTGTATTAAGCCTGGACCCTCAGACACAAAGTAAGAAAGAGTTTCTACTGTAAAGTAGCAGAAATCGGCTTTACTGAAAACTTTTCTTTTCCAGAAACAGATGATTTTAACTCTGATTCAGCGACTGTAGTAACTTGAAGTGAAGATGCTCTGAAGCTCCCGTCAGTCAAACTGACATATTGATGTACAGACAAAATCCTGGTTAGAGAGCATCGTTCTGTGAAGTGCAGCAGCATGTGGTTATGACACGCCTGCTTCAAATCTGCTTCCATGAGACAGTCTCTAAAGTTGTCACATACTCAGAAATCAGACAGACGTTCACTGTTCCTCAGGTTTGCCTTCCATGTCCGGCTGGGTGCTTCTTTCTCCTGGCTTAATAAATTATTTCTGATTCTGATTTTAACATCAATTATATTTGTTGTATCTTCCCTTTATCCTGAGTTGCATGATGACACACTTTTGCACTTATGCACACGTGTGTTTTAGTTCGCTCAGTCCTTGTGTGACTGAGAAAACCTATAGGCCTTCAGCTGGAGGGTATTATTGACTTTCTAAATATTGATAAAATGTTTGTTCTTCTCCATAAAAAATAGTTTCCATTTGTCCACAAAACCTGTGCTCCTCAGTTCACCAGCTTCTTTGTTCTTTTCTACTTTCCTTTGAAAAGCTGCTGTTGGACAGTTGATTGGGTCAAACTAACTGTCTCTGATAGATTTCTGCTTTTCAAACCTCATTATTCTAGACGTGTGTGGTCACCTGTTTATTTCTAAACCACAACTCTCAAATGATGCACAGATGTGAGAGAGACATTTTGTAGCTAAAAGTCCAGTTTGAATGGGCTGATTACCAAGCAGTGGTCAAAAAGTTTGCATCAACCGTCAGTGTTCAGCCAAGTCAGTGCATCTGCTTAAATAAAATTCATCTTAGAGTGAATTTGTATTTCACCTTCACAGAAATAAGAAGAGGACAGAAACTCAGACCAGAACTGTACAAACTAAGATTGTAAAATTATTTTTTGCATGAAAATAATCAAGAGAATTTCAGATTCTGTTTCTCACACAGTTTCTGATCTTTCAGCAGATGTTGGTCTGCAGCAGGATTTAGATGAACATAAGATCAGTGTGAAGAGATGTGAATGTGTGACTGAAGGAAGTAATGAAACAGGAAGTGGAACCCTCCTCAACAGGATCTACACTGAGCTCTACATCACAGAGGGACAGAGTGAAGAGGTTAATACCCAACATGAGGTGATGCAGCTTGAGACAGTTTCCAAGATGAAGACCCTCCATGACGCTCCAATCAAGGTCCACGACATCTTTAAAGCCTCACCTGACCAACAGAGACACATCAGAGTGGTTCTGACCAACGGCGTCGCTGGTGTTGGAAAAACCTTCTCGGTGCAGAAGTTCAGTCTGGACTGGGCAGAGGGCTTGGAAAACCAAGATGTCGATGTGCTGGTTGTGCTTTCGTTCAGGGAGCTGAACTTGATCCAAGATGAGCAGTACAGTCTTCTCACGCTGCTCCATGTTTTCCATCCAGCATTACAGAAGGTCACAGCAGAGCAGCTGGCTGTCTGTAAACTTTTGTTCATCTTTGACGGCCTGGATGAAAGCAGACTTCCACTGGATTTCAACAACAGTGAGCTTGTGTCTGATGTCACACACAAGTCATCGGTGGACGTGCTGTTGACAAACCTCATCAAGGGGAATCTGCTTCCCTCGGCTCTGGTCTGGATAACTTCCAGACCTGCGGCAGCCAATCAGATCCCTCCTACATGTGTGGACAGGGTAACAGAAGTACGAGGCTTCACTGACGCCCAGAAGGACGAGTACTTCAGGAGGAGGTTCAGTGATGAAGAGCTGTCCAGCAGAATCTTGTCCCACATCAAGACGTCTAGGAGCCTCCACATCATGTGTCACATCCCAGTCTTCTGCTGGATCTCAGCTACAGTTCTGGAGCACATGCTGACTACAGAGCAGAGAGGAGAGCTGCCCAAGACCCTGACTGACATGTATTCACACTTTCTGCTGGTTCAGACCAAGAGGAAGAAGAACAAGTATGACGAGGGACACGAGACCAGTCCACAGGAGCTGACGGAGGCTGACAGGGAAGTTCTTGTGAAGTTGGGGAGGCTGGCATTTGAACATCTGGAGAAAGGAAACATCATGTTCTACCAAGAAGACCTGAAGCAGGTTGGTCTTGAGTTCACAGAGGCCTTGGTGTATTCAGGAATTTGTACAGAGATCTTCAAAAGAGAGAGTGTGATCTTCCAGAAAACAGTCTACTGCTTTGTTCATCTGAGCATTCAGGAGTTTCTGGCTGCAGTTTATTTCTTCCAGTGTTACACCAACAGGAAGACAGAAGTACTGAAGGACTTCTTGCAAGATGATGAAGATGATTATAGGAATATTTACAGTTACAATTTAAGTGGCAGTTACTTGCAATACTTCCTAGAGAAATCTATAAAGAAATCCCTCCAAAGTAAAAATGGTCACCTGGACCTGTTTGTCCGCTTCCTTCACAGTCTCTGTCTGGAGTCCAACCAGAGACTCTTAGAAGGTCTGCTGGGTCAGACAGAGAACAGTCCAGAAATCATCCAGAGAGTCATCAACAACCTGAAGAAAAAGAGAACTAAAATGTCTCCTGACAGAAGCATCAACATCTTCCACTGTCTGATGGAGATGAGGGATCAGTCAGTCCATCAGGAGATCCAAGAGTTCCTGAAGTCAGAGAACAGATCAGAGAAGAGACTCTCTGAGATCCACTGCTCAGCTCTGGCCTACATGCTGCAGATGTCAGAGGAGGTTCTGGATGAGTTGGACCTGATGAAGTACAACACATCAGAGGAGGGACGACGGAGACTGATCCCAGCTGTGAGGAACTGCAGAAAGTTTCGGTAAGTCCAGATGTGATCAAACACACTTAACAACAACCTGTCAAAAGTATCTGTTCTGTGAACTAAAGACATTTGGGTTTAAGATGAAACGATCACAAAGTGACAGTGATTGTGGCTCAATACAAACTTGTTCCCTGTTCTCTGTTTAACTGTAGACCTGTATTTAAAAAACTACAACCCAACTGAATGTACGTCACTCTGCTTCTGTTCCTGTTGGTTTTTATAGATCTGTATATGTATTTATTCATTTCTGTGTGTGTTTGTTGAGTCCACAGGTGTTTGTTATATCAAATAAAACTGTATGTTCAACTTTCTCTTTAGACAAACTGGCAGCAACATATTTAACTGTGACAGCAGCTTCTTTCTTCCAAAATGAATATTAACATATATAAAAACAGATCCAGTGGTAAATGATCACAGCTCACTGAGATAAGACACTTCCAGCCTGGATCATGGTGGACGTTAACTGGTTCTCTTTGCAAAATGGTTGGAAGTACGATGGATGAAAGACAGTTTTTCAGTTCACTGCAAAGGACATTCCATTTTAAAAGATTTGTATAAAATGTTAATGAACTGACATTGTTGGAGCAAGACAAGTATTTAATGCAGAATAAAATTAAATTGTAACATTTCTTTTCGGTGCCTGAGGAGGTTATGAAGTAAAACATTTTAAACTCAAAGGTAAAAGGAATGAATGGAAGATGGAAGAATCTTCTTGGATAAACCAGCGTGTTTTGTCTCAGCGCCTTCATCAGGGTCGTTTACAGGATGTAGAATAATAATAGAAGAGCAGCAAATAGTCACTAAGTGGGAGCTGGACACATCAGTGGACAACTCCCAAAGGATGTTACTGATTAAAATATGTAAAATATGAATATGTTATCAAATTAATTTGGAGACTAGTTTTCAGCATCTGTCAAATCTTTAGCTTCTAACTAAAACTGAAGTTTAGTGAGAAACTCCATTTTTAGGAGACAGGGTTGAATCTCTACATGAAGCTTCTGTTCAAAGTGACTTTGGTTTTTCACAGACATTTGGAACATTGTGGATTCTGTGTGTTGGTTGAGATCATGTAGCTGAGCTGCTGACACTGATCTGTTTGTGCATCTTTGTGTCTCCGTAAGGTGGAAAAGTGCAATAGTCCGGCTAATAGCTTTCTGTTTGACCTTTGCCACCTCCCTCTTCCCTCTGCGCTGCACTTCCTTGTACTCCTGTCTACTTTCCTCAATCCTTTCTTCATCCCACTTCCTTTTAGCTAACCTCTTCCTCTGGATGCAGTCCTGTACTTCCTCATTCCACCACCAAGTGTCTTTATCTTCTTTCCTCCTTCCAGATGACACACCAAGCACCTTCTTACCCTTTTCCCTGATTATCTCTGCTGTAGTTTCCCAATCATCTGGAAGCTCTTCCTGACCACACAAAGCCCGTCTCAACTTCTGCCTGAATTCCTCACAAGTTTCTTCATTCTTTAGCTTCCACCACTTGGTCTTCTTTTCTGTCTTTCCTCTCTTCTTCTTCCTGACCACCAGAGTCATCTTACACACCACCATGCGGTGCTGTCTGGCTACACTCTCTCCTACCACCACTTTACAGTCACTAACCTCTCAAATGACCTCGTCTACATAGAATGTAGTCCACCTGTGTACTCCTACCTCCACTCTTGTATGTCACTCTGTGTTCCTCTCTCTTCTGGAAGTAAGTGTTGACTACAGCCATTTCGATCCTCTTAGCAAAGTCCACCACCATCTGTCCTTCTGGATTCCTGTCCTTAACACCAAACCTGCCCATTACCTCCTCATCACCTCTGTTCCCTTCACCAACATGCCCATTGAAGTCTGCTCCAACAACTACTCTCTCTCCTCTGGGGATACTCTCTACAACCTCATCAAACTCACTCCAGAATCTCTCCTTCTCTTCTAACTCACAGCCAACTTGTGGAGCATACCCACTGACTACGTTCACCATCACCCCTTCGATTTCTAGCTTTAGGCTCATCACCCTGTCTGAGACTCTTTTCACCTCTAGAACATTGTTCACAAACTCCCCCTTCAGGATCACTCCTACTCCGTTTCTCTTCCTATCCACACCATGGTAGAACAGTTTGTATCCTCCTCCAATACTACGTGCTTTGCTGCCCGGCGTACTTGACAAGTTTTACGCCGGATTGCCTTCCTGACGAAACCCTCTCTATTTACCCGGGCTTGGGACTGGCACAGAAGTTACTGGCTTGCAACCCCTGTGGCTAGATTAAAATACAGAAAATATATTATTTCAAAGTTTGAAATTTATATAATTTTATATTTCCTGTGATCACAGACTTTCTGACTGTCGACTCTCTGAGTGTCATTATGAAGTTGTGGCTTCAGCTCTGAAGTCCAGCCCCTCACATCTGAGAGAACTGGACCTGAGTGTAAACCGGAACCTGCAGGATTCAGGAGTGAAGCTGATTTATTCTGGACTGAAGGATCCAAAGTGTCGTCTGGAGAGTCTGAGGTCAGTTTTTCATCTTAAACCCATAAGTGAATGTTCAGGTTAGTTTCTAAGTTTGTCTGAACACAAATCGTCAGGTCAAATCCCTCAACACCGTGTGTGACTTGAAGTTTGGTCCACGGAGAAAAGTGACATAAGTCCAGCCTGGCTGATGTTTGCCGACTGGACTTGAAGGAAAGTGGTGCTGAGGAGGAACAGGAACATTTTCTGGAATCCACAATATGCTGTCCTTGCTAAATGTGAATCTTTAGCTGTACAGTCAACTAAACACCATATTCTCAGCGTGTTGTCCTCCAAGGAACAGACATGTTGGAACTGGCAGGTTTAATGCTGGAAATATTGTAGCAGCAGATGGTGGGAGGCAGCTACGGTGGGTTTTTTTTATGACTCGGACGTAATGAGTCCTCTCAGTGAATGATTTGTTCATTTCCTGCAGTACCTTCTTTCGCCACATGGCTGGAGCTGCACAAGCTCAGTCAGCAGGACAGGAAACAGAAATGATTCGTTCTCGATTCAATCAACTGTGCGTCCGTCATCAGGGCCTTGTTTTTTTGTCACGTGACAGCCAGGCCACTAAACTAAAATGGCGGGAAGGACGCAGGACAAGTCATTTTATTGTGTTGTGTATTTGCTTGCGTGCGTTTTCACACGGTTTACAGTAATTCCAGAGGTGAGTGAGGTGAGCAGCATTTTGTGAATCAGTGCTGACATGAATGTGTGTATGAATGTTGTGCTGACATTTGGATGATGTGTGTCGAAGGCTGATATTATGATGATCCACAATAACACAAGGACAAAGTCACTCTGCTCATTTTAGAGAAAACACCATTGATTAGCACATATCTGATTACTACTACTACTCTTACGGCTTTTCCCATCAGGGGTCGCCACAGCGAATCATCCTTTTCTACTTCACTCTATCCTGGGCATCTTCCTCTTCCTCATCTCACCACCGTCATGCTTCTCTCATACATGTCCTGAACTACTCTGACGTACTTCTCTGCCACTCCCGACATCCTCATACAGTACCACAGCTCCTCCCTCGGCACCCTGTCATACGCCTTCTCTAAATCCACAAAGACACAATGCAGCTCCTTCTGACCATCTCTGTACTTTTCCATCAACAACCTCAAAGCGAAAATGGCATCAGTGGTGCTCTTACGGGGCATGAAACCATACTGCTGCTCACAAATCTCCACCTCCTACCTAAGCCTGGCCTCCACTACTCTTTCCCACAGCTTCATTGTGTGGCTCATCAGCTTTATTCCTCTGTAGTTGCTACAGTTCTGCGTGTCACCCTTGTTCTTAAAGATCGGCACCAGAACGCTTCTCCTCCATTCCTCAGGCATCTTCTCACTCTCTAAAATCCTGTTAAACAGACCAGTCAGAAACTTCACTGCTGTCTCTCCTAGACACTTCCACACCTCCACAGGTTCGTCATCAGGACCAACAGCCTTTCCGCTCTTCATCCTTTTCAGAGCCTTCCTCACCTCATCCTTCCTAATCTCTATTTCCTGCTCCACAACATCCACATCTTCCTCCCTTCTTTCACTGTCATTTTCCTCATTCATCAGCTCCTCAAAATACTCCTTCCATCTTCTCTGCACACTCTCCTGGCTTGTTAGCACCTTTCCATCTCTGTCTTTAATCACCCTTATCTGTTGCACATCTTTCCAATCTCTATCTCTCTGTCTGTCTATCCTGTACAAGTCCTTCTCTCCTTCCTTCGTGTCTAACCTGTCATACAGCTCATCGTAAGCTTTCTGTTTGGCCTTTGCCACCTCCCTCTTCACTCTGCGCTGCACTTCCTTGTACTCCTGTCTACTTTCCTCAGTCCTTTCTACATCCCACTTCCTTTTAGCTAACCTCTTCCTCTGGATGCAGTCCTGTACTTCCTCATTCCACCACCAAGTGTCTTTATCTTCTTTCCTCTTACCAGATGACACACCAAGCACCTTCCTACCTGTTTCCCTGATTACCTCTGCTGTAGTTTCCCAGTCATCTGGAAGCTCCTCCTGACCACCCAAAGCCTGTCTCAACTTCTGCCTGAATTCCTCACAAGTTTCTTCATTCTTTAGCTTCCACCACTTGGTCTTCTTTTCTGACTTTCCTCTCTTCTTCTTCCTGACCACCAGAGTCATCTTACACACCACCATGCGGTGCTGTCTGGCTACACTCTCTCCTACCACCACTTTACAGTCACTAACCTCTCTCAAATGACCTCGTCTACATAGGATGTAGTCCACCTGTGTACTCCTACCTCCACTCTTGTATGTCACTCTATGTTCCTCTCTCTTCTGGAAGTAAGTGTTGACTACAGCCATTCCCATCCTCTTAGCAAAGTCCACCACCATCTGTCCTTCTGGATTCCTTTCCTTTACACCAAACCTGCCCATCACCTCCTCATCACCTCTGTTCCCTTCACCAACATGCCCATTGAAGTCTGCTCCAACAACTACTCTCTCTCCTCTGGGGATACTCTCTACAACCTCATCAAACTCACTCCAGAATCTCTCCTTCTCTTCTAACTCACAGCCAACTTGTGGAACATACCCACTGACTACGTTCACCATCACCCCTTCGATTTCTAGCTTTAGGCTCATCACCCTGTCTGAGACTCTTTTCACCTCTAGAACATTGTTCACAAACTCCCTCTTCAGGATCACTCCTACTCCGTTTCTCTTCCTATCCACACCATGGTAGAACAGTTTGTATCCTCCTCCAATACTACGTGCTTTGCTGCCCGGCGTACTTGACAAGTTTTACGCCGGATGCCCTTCCTGACGAAACCCTCTCTATTTATCCGGGCTTGGGACCGGCACAGAAGTTACTGGCTTGCAACCCCTGTGGCTAGATTTAGCACATATCTGATTATTACTAATGATTTGATCCACATCTGTGATTCTTTATTCAGATTGAGTCGCTGCAGTTTGTCAGAGATCGACTGTGATTCTCTGGTCTCAGCTCTGAAGTCCAACCCCTCCCATCTGACAGAACTGGACCTGAGTAGAAACAACCTGCAGGATCCAGGAGTGAAGCAGCTGTGTGGTTTCCTGGAGAGTCCAGACTGTCGACTGGAGACTCTGAGGTCAGTTCACTCACTGATACTGTTGGAGATTTTACATCATTAATCCACAATTATAGTTAATTAATGACATTTTATAAAAGAGAAAAATTGTTTTGCTCATTTTCAGTTAAATTCAGTAATTTGTTCATGAAACAATTTTTTAAATGAAATTAAACCTTCAGAACTCTAACACTCATATTTCTAACTAATGCAGGGGTGTCAAACTCAAATACACAGTGGGCCAAAATGTAAAACTTGAACAAAGTCGCGGGCCAGCATTGAACAAATGAACCTTTGAATATGGACCCAAACAAGATTTGCTTTAACATTGAATATGGAACAAGCTACACTTATTACTATACAATTTATAACTTAATAGTCCAGATATGCAAAAACCAATTTCAAATAAAAAAAAACATCAATGACATTCATTTATTAAATAAAATTTTAATAATAATAAATAATATTATTTAAAATAAAATAACAATAATAAAATCAATCAACCATTCAAGCCCATGTCTTGGAGTAGCAAGAAAAAGTGCATAATGAAAATGTTAATTATTGCTCAGTTTTCTGCACACTGATCTGATCTGATGTGCCCAAGCCAGATACCACAGTGACAGTTGTAGCTTGAGATCGCTATGACTTCTGTCACACAGGAGAGGGCGTTTCTGGGACCTGTCCTGATTGACGCGCCGAAACAACAGCAAGGCATTATGGGATTTGTAGTATTAGCCATGAATGAATGCGCTGTATAATACCGGCGGACTAGCTCTAGTAGTCATTTGGTAGAGCCTCGCGGGCCAAATATAATTACAATGCGGGCCAAATTTGGCCCGCGGGCCAGAGTTTGACACCTATTAACTAATGTTTCTCAATAAATTGTAGAAAATGTTTAGTCAGTTTTGATATTTACATTAATTTTTATCACAACAGTAAACAGAAAATAATTTTAAGAAAATTTTATTAAATCAAAGGACGTGCCAATAAAGGAATTCTGGGCGACTATTGGTATTTTTGTGTTTGTTATGTAATAAAATAATTTAACAAAGAAATGTGGATTATAAAAAAAGAACTGTTCAAAAGTCTTTGTGACATTCATGACACTTGGTTTAATTAAAAATCGAATGACATGTGAGCAGCATGTTGTGAATCAGTGCTGACATGAATGTGTGTATGAATGTTGTGCTGACATTTGGATGATGTGTGTCGAAGGCTGATATTATGATGATCCACAATAACACAAGGACAAAGTCACTCTGCTCATTTTAGAGAAAACACCATTGATTAGCACATATCTGATTATTACTAATGATTTGATCCACGTCTGTGATTCTTTATTCAGATTGAGGTGGTGCAGTTTGTCAGAGATCAGCTGTGATTCTCTGGTCTCAGCTCTGAAGTCCAACCCCTCCCATCTGACAGAACTGAACCTGAGTGAAAACAACCTGCAGGATCCAGGAGTGAAGCAGCTGTGTGGTTTCCTGGAGAGTCCAGACTGTCGACTGGAGACTCTGAGGTCAGTTCACTCACTGATACTGTTGGAGATTTTAGATCATTAATACAGAACTATTGTTTATTAATGAAATTTGAAAAAAGATAAATTTGTTTTGCTCACTTTCCATAAAACAGAGAGAGATATTTGGACTTTGTCTGGGAGCTGCTGCAGGTTGTTCTGCCAAGTTAGGCGTCCATCGGTACCGGTTCTTTTGTAGAGCAGGACGGACCGTCTCGGGTCTGTTAACAGGCGAGCTATCAGAGCGAGGATCCGCTGTGGCTGCAAAGATTTCCCCGGCCCACAGGAGCGTTCACCTGGTCAGATGGCAACTCCAGTAACGTGGTCTGGTTCGGCTGGTGGCTGAGCCGACTTACAGAGGCGCTGGTTGTCCGGTCCGAAACAGAGCCGTGTGGAGCCGAAGATGATCAATTAAAATAATTCAACAAAAATGGTTGATAAAAATATGGCTATTGAATAAAAATCTCGGGCTCAGTCTGGAACTAACTTTGAAGGATTTTCTAATTACAAACAAAAATCAAAGTTTGTCTTGGAGTTCGGATCATCAAAAATAACTAACAAATACAAAAATAGGCAGCAAAGACGTGCGCGCTTTAAAAATAGTTTGAAAAGTTACGAACGAGAGAATTAACAACAAAAACTAATTTGAACAACTTCAGCTAAGTTATATCAGCTGAGGCACTTTTTTTTTCAGGATGGAATTCTGAAGTTGTTTAAAGCTCGAAGGTGAAGTGAGCTGGAACTGTAACAAAGGAATTTAAACTTTATTTTATATCGTTGGGGCGTCGCCCAGACTATGAGGCGTTGATGCTAAATTCAAATTTACCGCGGAGGGCAGAGCTAGTCCCTCCTCTAGATCACATTAAATCCTTTGTTCGGTTTAATCATACAAAGTCGAGTATAGATTTCTCTTTTCATCAAGCCCAAAATCTCACATTATAAAACAAAGCAACATATTATAATTGTTCTACTGTGCAAACTCCTATGGAGGTTAAAATGCTTCAAACAACATGATCACTGCGTGTAATAGTTAATGTCTCATTTTTTCATACATGTGAGAGTTCTGATTAGACGAATAGATGGAATCCAATGATTATTACATGGAAAATTAGCTTTGTCTAATACATATTAATACACATTAAGAACACACAATAACAATTAGGAATTCAGTCATGCATTATCTGGACAGCGTTGAATTAATATAACATGACATGATCACATTTACATAACTAAGGTGTGCATGAATATGGAACATGTATGTGTAATATACAGAACTGACAGAAGAATATGACATCGTGTTTTAACTTTCAGACAACAAATTAATGCCGTTTAATTTCTTTCTATAGACGAATACCTTCGGGATGCACTTACACTTTCCACCCAAGGATGGAAATGTTGTGCCGTGTTATTCTCACTCGTCATTCTGAATTAAAATCTTTATTTTATAACTTCGTCATTTCTCGTCGTAGAAAGGACGGTGTCATGTCAAATTGTTCCAAATTTGCTTCTGAACACATTGGTGTGAGTTTTTATGAAGCTTGATAGATGATTTGTCCCTGTTTTGGGGTTTTAGTTAAAACCAAGTCTTTCTGTCTAAGGGGTCTCGCACCTCAAGTTTTATGGTTGTTTTGCAAATTCCTTTCCAGAGAGCTGGTGCCATCTTGATAAGAACGTCATTTGCAAGTGAGTTAGGAGACAGTCTTGGGTCTCATATATGAAAAACTCACAACAAAATTTATGCTAATTGCCTGAGTGTCAATTCGTGGCTTTAAGCCAGATGTGGTTTGTTTGCTTTACTTGTTTCTCTTGGTGTTACCTGGTCCTGGGGAGGATTAGTGGTGGATCCTTTTATAAAGAAAGTTTATTGCCGGGTCCATCTACCTCCCCCTTGTTTTCAACATGGAGGTTGAATTCCAAACTCTGTCTCTGAACCTTGGGAACAGATGTGAGGAGTTTTGTGGAGATTCAAAGGTTTTCTGTTCCTTTATCTTTGGGGAGGTTAAGGAAACACTTGTACCTCAAGGTAGAAGGACGTAGCTCAGGTCCAGGTTTTATAACACAGAAATAGATGCTACAATTATGTAATAAAATAATTAAACAAAGAAATGTGGATTATAAAAAAGAACTGTTCAAAAGTCTTTGTGACATTCATGACACTTGGTTTAAGTAAAAATCTAATGAAATGTGAGCAGCATGTTGTGAATCAGTGCGGACATGAATGTGTGTATGAATGTTGTGCTGACATTTGGATGATGTGTGTCGAAGGCTGATATTATGATGATCCACAATAACACAAGGACAAAGTCACTCTGCTCATTTTAGAGAAAACACCATTGATTAGCACATATCTGATTATTACTAATGATTTGATCCACGTCTGTGATTCTTTATTCAGATTGAGTGACTGCAGTTTGA
Organism: Channa striata; assembly: GCA_033026295.1. Classification (NCBI taxonomy): domain Eukaryota; kingdom Metazoa; phylum Chordata; class Actinopteri; order Anabantiformes; family Channidae; genus Channa; species Channa striata. Next base: position 39,077,701 of record CM065169.1, read on the forward strand.
CAGAGATCAGCTGTGATTCTCTGGTCTCAGCTCTGAAGTCCAACCCCTCCCATCTGACAGAACTGGACCTGAGTAAAAACAACCTGAAGGATCCAGGAGTGAAGCAGCTGTGTGGTTTCCTGGAGAGTCCAGACTGTCGACTGGAGACTCTGAGGTCAGTTCACTCACTGATACTGTTGGAGATTTTTTTTTTTAGACTATCAATGTTATTAATTCAATAATGCAATTAAGTTCTACTTTATTTCCTTCATTTATTCAGAGCCTTCATGTATCTTATCAGCAAATTGAAACATTTTAAGTTTCAGGTAATTTCAGTGTGTTGTCATGAAATGTGTATTTTAGGCAAAATAAATTCTCAGAACTGAAACACTTCAGTTTTTCACTATCAAATTTCAATTAACTGTGGAAAAATTTCCTTTATACTTGATCCGTTCTGGTTCTTTAAAGTTTGATCCATTTTCTTGGATGAATCAAAGTATTTAAATAAGTTTTTACCCTGTCAAATGTGATCTGATGTTTGTATTTTAATTCCAGAGGTGAGTGAGGTGAGCAGCATGTTGTGAATCAGTGCTGACATGAATGTGTGTATGAATGTTGTGCTGACATTTGGATGATGTGTGTCGAAGGCTGATATTATGATGATCCACAATAACACAAGGACAAAGTCACTCTGCTCATTTTAGAGAAAACACCATTGATTAGCACATATCTGATTATTACTAATGATTTGATCCACATCTGTGATTCTTTATTCAGATTGAAGAGCTGCAGGTTGTCAGAGATCAGCTGTGATTCTCTGGTCTCAGCTCTGAAGTCCAACCCCTCCCATCTGACAGAACTGGACCTGAGTGAAAACAACCTGCAGGATTCAGCAGTGAAGCAGCTGTCTGATCTTGTGGAGAGTCCAGACTGTCGACTGGAGACTCTGAGGTCAGTAGAGGGTTGGAGTCAGTCCATGCTGCTTTCAGCAGTGTTGTACTAAACCCAGTTAGTGTCAGAGCAAAGATCCAGTATTTCCTGTAAAGCTCCAACCTTCTCAGTGAAGCTGTGAGAGGAGAATGGGGACAGGCTTCAGGATTGGACAGAAAGACAGAGACAGAAGCTTGTTGTGATCGTTTGTGAGTTGATGTGAAGACGACTTTTCTTGTTGTTGTGATCATGTGAACAGGAAGTAAAGCTGGATTCCAGCTGACAGCCTCACAAGATGAATACAGACAGTTTGTTGTCATTCATCAAATCTGATCAGTTTGTTGTCTCATTTCAACACTGTTCAAAACTGTTGATCAGTTTCCAGTTTGTCACAGCTCTAAGATCAGACTGACTGAAGAACCACGGGTCCATTTAGTGACCATGTGGACTTTGTCCAGACCAGAACCTCTGCTGACTGACAGATAATGAAGTGAGTCTGTGGAAACACTCACTGATCTTCTCTGTTCTCTCTCATTCTCTCTACAGGTGGAAGTGGTTTGAATAACACAGATCAGATGTAACATGATAGTGTGTCCTGATGATCCAGATGTTGCAGCAGCAGCATGTTGTGACTGGACCATGTTACTGGGAGCTCGAGTGAAGAGCAGAGCTTCATCCAGCAGTGACTGACAGAGGAACCAGAAGAAGTGGAGATGAACAGCTCCAATGTCCAGTCCACCATGGTCCCTGTGTGTCCCTCTGGATCCGACAGAGGACCAGCAGTGGATCTGGACTGTTGTGCTGCTGCTCTGTCCTTCTCCACAGTCTCTGCAGACACACGGACACTCCTCCACTCATCCACCTTGTTCTCCTAAATCTGAAACTACACTGTTTTTTTAAGCACATTTCAGCAACTATTTCATATGTGTTAAAAATCATCACAATCATAAAACACAATAATACTGATACATTTCATGTCTTTCCTTTATTTGAAAAACAAATATTTGTTTTTCAATTAAACGTCCTTTCTGGATTTTCTGTGTATTTCTTCAGAGTTTTATATTTCAGGTTCACGTGTCTAGGACCAAAATTTCCCTTTAATAAATGTCCAGTCTGCAATAAACACATGTACTTAGTTCTGCGTAACTTCTGAGCTGATAAACATCAGGCCTGTTTTTAATGTAGCACAACCAGAAGTGTCACAAAGTTGCTGAAAGCTTGTAACAAAAGGAAGAATTAAATATGAAATGTTATTTGTCAGAATAAAATCAGAGAAGGAAAACAATATCATTCACGGACTGTGTGGTATGAGACTCTCATCAGTGTTGACTGCAGTGTGTGCGTGTTGTCTAGGAAACAACATCAGAAAACGACCCAGAACCTGGAGATGTGTTTCCTAGGAGACACAAAGAGAGAAAATGATTGACAGCAGGCTCTTATAACCTCAGCTGAACAGGTGCCAGTATTTTAGGTGGACAATCCTCCATGTCTCCATTCTTCAAAGGGACAGAAGAGACAACAGCAGTCTAACATCCTGTTTCTATTCACTCATGCGCCAGAACATTAAGACCTCCCGTCTGATGTGCTGTGCCCCTCTGACTGCTGTCAAATCTGGTCCCGAGGAACCTTCAGAATGTGCCCTGTGGTGTCTGGCCCAAAGACGTCCGCCGCAGATCCATTAAGTCCCGGACGTCGTTCCCCTTTGAACCAGGTTCCGTGTGTTCAGCCCTGCTCACCAGGAGCCACGACTCTCAGGCTCCAACCCCCGGATGATGTGTCTTACAGGAACTCTATTGAAGAAGTGTTTGTCTCCTCTCTGTGCGAACATGGACTCATTGTACTGGTGCTGGTGTTCAAACACTGCTGTTTGTCAGTGATTGTCAGAGGCGGCCCCCACACTCACCCTGTGTTGTACTTTATACACACACAGTTCACGATGGAAAACACAGGCGACTGTGTCAGCTGGTGTTTAACGGCTGCTTCACTGACTCTACACAACCATTCCAGATGTTGGGGGGGTGACAAATGATGACTAGCATTGAGCAGCTCCACATCCAGCTGGGTGAAGTAGCACCTTCTTGACCACACAGCAGGTTGGTTTTTGTTGTCTCATGGCGTTTTAATGGAATGGATTTGGGGAACAACAAGGGAGCATGAAACAAAGTGACCTTGGACCTCTCGTAAATATGTTCAGTTTTTGATTGGAATCCAGGCTCTGACCCTAAAAATCCACAGTGTCCAGTGGGTTTAGAAAACAACCAGAACCTTTCAGAACATTCACATTTTGTTCTTTCACAGCCTCAAATGAAAACTCAGTGATTTTTCTCTCCAGCTTGAGAAAAAGAGCAGCAGCTCTGAAAATGAGTCCAACTCAAAAGTGAAGAACGTCAGCAAAGTCTCCAAATGCAGTAAATGTGATGTCAGCCTTAAAAATGAAGGAGAACAGCTGATCTGTCCTGGAGGAAGTTTTGGTACTTTAGCTGCTGAGTCACTAATAAACACAGCCGCTGCCTGTGTTACCATGGGAACAGTGAAACTTGTCCTTTGCAGAGTTCTGATTCACTTTCTGTCCTCACTCTCCCTTGTCGTCTCTGTGCCTCGATCTAACTCAGACCGAGTTCTTCTGCACAGCCTGACAGGAAACACACAGTCCCCACTCTTTTCCTCTCCTGCAGATGTTTCACAGTCCAGAGTTTGTGTCTGATCAGTGTCTTAGTTTTTCAGTTTTTTCCTTCTGACAATAATAACGATGCTTGAAGTCGTGTCGGTGACTGTAATTAATGCCTGACTTACATGTGTGAGACTCCGAGCCTTAAACGCAGCCACACTGTGTCTGGAGACTCCACAGTATCCACACAGCAAAGTTTTAGCTTCTTTTTCTCAGAGTTTGACTCCGACAGGATGGGACTTACCTGGTCCAGGTCTCTTAGAACCAGATACACACTGTCTATGACTGAGAAGGTGGAACATTGCTGGATGTTTCTTCATGTTCGGACCTTTGATTTTACTGGTACCTGAGATCTGTGTAATTACATACGGATGTAGGTGATGTGGGTTTATATGTTACAGTGTCATTGGACTCCTGTACATGTCTGTTAGTCCATCTGTTTATTCCAACTTACATCCATCAGTGCTGAGAGACGTCCGGGACAGTGCAGCACGTCCAGGGGAGAGAGCTGCCTCCATGGTCTAATGAAGGGCTGCATCCTGTGGACAACTGAACTTTAGTCCTGAAGCCGGAAGTCCTCCATGACAGCAGGAAACTGCTTGGGGCCCAGGTCAGTAGGGGCCCAATGGACTGACAAGAGTTCAAGCATGTACAGCACGGACTGTGTTTGAAAGGACACTAGCAGTCACCGAACTTCCTGAGAGGGACCCCGACTGTCAGTCCACGATTCAGCCTAAACCAACAGGTTCAGTGAAACAACCAAAACCACCTGACGACAGTGAAGAGGAGTTCTCCTACTGGGAGAGAAAAGAACGCGAGGGACAAAAGACCATGTGAAGTGGAGCAGTGGAGAAAACGATTAAGCTCGATGCTAAAGAACGTTCACTAAATACTGCTAGTTCAGCTGTAACTGTTGAATCACTGAACGTCTTCACACATTCGTTCTTTTGTTTCCTTTGACATTTGACATGAGTTGACTTCGCTAACTCACTTAGCAGAGCAGCTAACGTGTCACCAGCCGTCGAATTGTTAGCTTAGCTTGCAGGCGGCTAATAATCGGCTAATTCAGACAAAACTTTATTTGCAGTAAACTGATGGAAGCTGCGTACGACTGAGCGAACTGTCAAGTAAAGTTATGATATGTGGACAAGTCTGCTATAAATCACTGCAGGGTGTTACTGTACGTTATTGTACAGTGTGGTGTTTTATTGTATTTTCATATGTTGGTTATAGCGGTTTTATGATGATACACTTCTGCCCCAACGGACTCTGGGATCACCGTTGCCTGAAGGACCTTCAGCAGCCTGGACCAGCAGAATCAGGTTCAGCAAACACAGATCAGACAAAAGTCTGAGTGCGGAGGTCAACATCTGAAACAGTTTAAATCAAACTTCACACGTGTTAAATTTAAAAAATTCACTGACTGTGTTCACAGACACTGAAGTGACCTGGTTACTGGAAATCTGCGTCTTCGTCCAGCAGCAGAGAAATACATTTCTCCTCCATCTCGGACTTATTTTCGAAGCCTTTGTGAAAGCAAATGTGCCCATTAGTTTTGGTCTCAGCATCTACGTCCTTATGAATTTTTTGTCTAGTCTGTCGTCTCTCTGTAGCGTCCTCTCCCTCTGTCTCCTCCTTGAGGAGCGATTTCCTGTTTCCTTCCACCTACATACTTTAAATAAAACCAGTTTACCACTGTACCTCCTCTAACCGTCTCCTCACTTGGTTCCTTGAACAAAAACCCTCACATAACTCTGACACTAATTTCATGGAGCACTTATTGTTCAGTCTATCTCCTGTTTTGATTCAATGCTTGTTCCAGCTTTTAATAAAAATACTCTCCTCTTGTTTAAAACCAAACTAATTTGCATGTCTGGCCAAACGTGAACATGCTCAGTGTTTACTGAGCTCAAACCAACTGTTGTTTCAGCTTAATGATCTAAAAGGTTTTCAAGCACATATTAATTTGAATTACGCATTATAAAATGTTCATCATTATACTTGTTTAAGAGATTTTATGATTCACACCTTTATCCTATTATTTGTATATCTGTAATAACTGTATAGTGAAAGAAAATGCTGTTTTCTGACTTTTGTGTTTGTGTGTGTGAATGACAGAACGGGGAGAGAAAAGAAATGAGCATGTGACTGAACTGAGACACACACACACCTGATTTCCTGTTAATGTAGAGGGGGCGGAGCCACACTGACCATGTGATCCAGGTACATGGGAACTGGGAGGGAAGAGTGAAGGTGGAGAAAGGAATGAAAACGAA
>CM065169.1:39083653-39133910 GCA_033026295.1 Channa striata
TAATAAAATTAGCAAAGTGTTTCCTTTTAGAGTCTTTTAATGTGGACTGATAGAGACGGCAACAGTCTCTCAGCATGTGAAAGGACACTTGCAGTTTGAACTGCACTGAGCGGCAGGAGGGGAGGGGTTAATAACCCGAGAGAGCTGAGCGGGAGCGCGACTTTTAACAGTGTGACAAGGAAACGTGAAATACCACAGACACATGGTCCGAAATAACAGCATCACAAACCTCCAAGTTAAAAACAGGCAGACCATATGATAAAACCAGATCAAGTGTGTGTCCACGCTCTTGTGTTGGTCCAGTTACAGACTGGACCAAATTAAAAGAGTCAATAAGGTGTAAAAAGTCATTAACCATGGGTTTGTCCTGACAACACACATGGATATTAAAATCACCAACTAAAAGGACACAGTCATATTTGGGCATGACCTCAGCCAGGAAGTCAGCAAAATCATTGATAAAATCCTTATTGTATTTCGGTGGTCTGTAGATCACTCCACACAGTGCAGGGTGAGAGCAGCCAAGCTCGAACAGACACATTTCGGAGCTGGATAAAGCGGTTTACACCGATACCGGCTCCGGTAAATAAATAGCAACAATCGAGAGGCAGGAGCTCCGCAAAAACGCTGGATTCACCAGCCTCAGCCCATGTCTTGGTCACACAGAAAAACTCCAAGCCACTGGAAAGAAAGAAATCCTTCAGGATAAACAGTTTGTTTGCCAGGGATCTGGCATTTCCCAGGCCAAACCTGGTGGGAGCTGGGGTGTTAGCCGTCCAGGGAGTCCACTTGAGAGACCGCAGGTTCCGCAGATTCACTCCACACTGGCGCGGACGAGGAGAGGGTGGGAGGCAGGGCTGGAACAGCTCATCAGGGCCGACGATCGGTATCAACCAGGTGTTGACAGGCTCCAGCGAGCACCGCGAAGGAAAGAAGCGATGAACCGAACCGAACTCAGCCAGAGAGGAAACGCCACAACGAAGCACACAGACTTTCAGCCGAACCAAGCTTCCACTACGCTTATCGGTGGCCCAGGAGTGCTGGGATTCCCGATAGTAATGGAGGCAGCGTTTTATGTCCATCCTGGATGATCCACACACAACTGTTATCAGGTGGCCTAAGATCCAGTAGAGACTGACGACTGCGCACCAGCAGAGAGTTGACATTAATAAAAATAATTGTCAAAAACAGCATAAGCACAAATGAAGTACGGAGAGACATAAACACAGGCGCCATCTTGAATCTTGACATTTGGATGATGTGTGTCGAAGGCTGATATTATGATGATCCACAATAACACAAGGACAAAGTCACTCTGCTCATTTTAGAGAAAACACCATTGATTAGCACATTTCTGATTATTACTAATGATTTGATCCACATCTGTTATTCTTTATTCAGATTGAGTCGCTGCTGGTTGTCAGAGATCAGCTGTGATTCTCTGGGCTCAGCTCTGAAGTCCAACCCCTCCCATCTGACAGAACTGGACCTGAGCTACAACAACCTGCAGGATCCAGGAGTGAAGCAGCTGTGTGGTTTCCTGGAGAGTCCAGACTGTCGACTAGAGACTCTGAGGTCAGTTCACTCACTGATACTGATGGAGATTTTATTTACTGTCTCTTTAGTCGATCAGTGTTATTATTTAATTAAGTTCTTCATTATTTCCTTCATTTATTCAGAGCCTTCATGTATCATAGCAGCAAATTAAAACATTTTAAGTTTCAGTTTTATTTCAGTGTGTTGTCATGAAATGTGTTTTTTCAGCAAAATAAATTCTCTGAACTGAAACACTTCAGTTTTTCACTATCAAATTTCAATTAACTGCAGAAAATCTTCCTTTATACTTAATCCGTTCTGGTTCTTTAAAGTTTGATCCATTTCATTGATAAATAAAAGTATTTTTTAAATTTTTATTCTGTCATATGTTATCTGATGTCTGTGTTTTAATTCCAGAGGTGAGTGAGGTGAGCAGCATGTTGTGAATCAGTGCTGACATGAATGTGTGTATGAATGTTGTGCTGACATTTGGATGATGTGTGTCGAAGGCTGATATTATGATGATCCACAATAACACAAGGACAAAGTCACTCTGCTCATTTTAGAGAAAACACCATTGATTAGCACATATCTGATTATTACTAATGATTTGATCCACATCTGTGATTCTTTATTCAGATTGATTCGCTGCAGTTTGTCAAAGATCAGCTGTGATTCTCTGGTCTCAGCTCTGAAGTCCAACCCCTCCCATCTGACAGAACTGGACCTGAGTGAAAACAAGCTGCAGGATCCAGCAGTGAAGCAGCTGTGTGGTTTCCTGGAGAGTCCAGACTGTCGACTGGAGACTCTGAGGTCAGTTCACTCACTGATACTGTTGGAGATTTTAGATCATTAATACAGAACTATTGTTAATAAATGACATTTTATAAAAGAGAAAATTCAGCAGTTTGTCATGAAAAAATGTTTTCACTGAAATCAAACCTCCAGAAATCAAACACTGATATTTCTCACTAATGTTTCTCAATAAATTGTAGAAAATGTTTAGTTAGTTGTGAGATTCAAATTATTTTTGATCACAACAATAAACAGAAAATCATTGTGATGAATATTTATTAAATTAAAGGACGTGCCAATAAAGGAATTCTGGGCGACTATTGGTATTTTTGTGTTTGTTATGTAATAAAACAATTAAACATAGAAATGTGGATTATAAAAAAGAACTGTTCAAAAGTCTTTGTGACATTCATGACACTTGGTTTAAGCAAAATCTAATGAAATGTGAGCAGCATGTTGTGAATCAGTGCTGACATGAATGTGTGTATGAATGTTGTGCTGACATTTGGATGATGTGTGTCGAAGGCTGATATTATGATGATCCACAATAACACGAGGACAAAGTCACTCTGCTCATTTTAGAGAAAACACCATTGATTAGCACATATCTGATTATTACTAATGATTTGATCCACGTCTGTGATTCTTTATTCAGATTGAGTCGCCGCAGTTTGTCACAGAGAGGCTTTAGTCTTTTCTTCAGATTGAGTCGCTGCAGGTTGTCAGAGATCAGCTGTGATTCTCTGGGCTCAGCTCTGAAGTCCAACCCCTCCCATCTGACAGAACTGGACCTGAGTGGAAACGACCTGCAGGATCCAGGAGTGAAGCAGCTGTGTGGTTTCCTGGAGAGTCCAGACTGTCGACTGGAGACTCTGAGGTCAGTTCACTCACTGACACTGTTGGGAGATTTTATATCATTAATACAGAACTATTGTTAATTAATGAAATTAAAAAAAAAGAGAAAATTTGTTTTGCTCAACAAATGTTTTGTTAATTTTAATATTTAAATATTTTTTTATCACAACAGTAAAGAGAAAATAATTGCCATGAAATTTTACGTGTCAAAGGAATTCTGGGCGACTATTGGTATTTTTGTGTTTGTTATGTAATAAAATAATTAAAGAAATGTGGATTATAAAAAAGAACTGTTCAAAAGTCTTTGTGACATTCATGACACTTGGTTTAAGCAAAAATCTTTGAAACGTGAGCAACATGTTGTGAATCAGTGCTGACAATGTCGGACTCCGTAGTTTTCTCTGGACCCCTGCAGAGTCTGATCAGTGACGACATGTATAGCCGCATGTCGTCACTCAACCGCTGGCTGTCTAGGTGGTGTCCAGCAAACGATGTGGGCTACATAGACAATTGGAAAAGTTTTTGGGGAAAACATAGGCTTATTAGGAGAGACGGCATCCACCCTACTTTGGATGGTGCCTCTGTCTTATCAAAAAATATGGCTGATTTTATTAGACAACCAAAAGATTGACAATCCAGAGTTGAGCCTAGGACGCAGAGATCCAGTCCTACACGCCTCTCTGCAGTATCCTTACCGCCGTTACCCCCCCACAACTACCACATTCCTATAGAAACTGTGTCTGTTCCCCGATTAACTAAATTTTACAAACTAAAAATGATCACAAGAAGAGTTAATCATAATAACTTGATAAAAATCAGGACTGTTCCTCTTACCGAACAAAAAACTAAAACAATTAAATGTGCATTATTAAATATCAGATCTCTCTCATCTAAATCTCTGTTAGTAAATGACTTGATAAGTGATCATCAATTCGATTTATTTTGTCTCACTGAAACCTGGTTGCAAAAGGAAGAATATGTTAGTTTAAATGAGTCGACCCCCCCAAGTCATTAACTATCATGTTCCTAGAAGCTCAGGCCGAGGTGGAGGAGTAGCAGCAATCTATCACTCAATCTTACCAATAAACCCTAGACCTAAACATAGTTATAACTCATTTGAGAGTCTTACTCTGAGACTTTCACACCCAATTTGGAAAACTCAAAATTCACTCCTATTTGTTATTGTGTACCGTCCTTCAGTCCCTTATTCTGAATTTTTGACTGAATTCTCAGATTTTCTAGCCGACTTAGTGCTTAGTGCAGATAAAGTCGTCATAGTGGGCGATTTTAACATTCATGTAGATGCTGACAGTAACTCCCTCAACACAGCATTTACTTCATTATTAGATTCAATTGGTTTCTCTCAAAATGTAAATGAACCCACTCACTGTTTTAGTCACACCCTAGACCTTGTCCTTGCATACGGTATTGAAATTGATAAACTAACAGTATTTCCCCATAATTCTGTTCTCTCTGACCATTTCCTAATAACATTTGAATTTAGTTTATTGGACCACACAGCAGCTAGAAAGAAGTTTTGCTTCAGTAGGTGTTTGACATGCTGACATTTGGATGATGTGTGTCGAAGGCTGATATTATGATGATCCACAATAACACAAGGACAAAGTCACTCTGCTCATTTTAGAGAAAACACCATTGATTAGTACATATCTGATTATTACTAATGATTTGATCCACATCTGTGATTCTTTATTCAGATTGATTGACTGCAGGTTGTCAGAGATCAGCTGTGATTCTCTGGGCTCAGCTCTGAAGTCCAACCCCTCCCATCTGACAGAACTGGACCTGAGCTGGAACAACCTGCAGGATCCAGCAGTGAAGCAGCTGTGTGGTTTCCTGGAGAGTCCAGACTGTCGACTGGAGACTCTGAGGTCAGTTCACTCACTGATACTGATGGAGATTTTAGATCATTAATACAGAACTATTGTTAATTAATGACATTTTATAAAAGAGAAAATTCAGCAGTTTGTTATGAAAAAATGTTTTCACTGAAATCAAACCTCCAGAACTCAAACACTCATATTTCTCACTAATGTTTCTCAATAAATTGTAGAAAATGTTTAGTTAGTTGTGAGATTCAAATTATTTTTGATCACAACAATAAACAGAAAATCATTGTAATGAATATTTATTAAATTAAAGGACGTGCCAATAAAGGAATTCTGGGCGACTATTGGTATTTTTGTGTTTGTCATGTAATAAAATAATTAAACAAAGAAATGTGGATTATAAAAAATAACTGTTCAAAAGTCTTTGTGACATTCATGACACTTGGTTTAAGCAAAAATCGAATGAAATGTGAGCAGCATGTTGTGAATCAGTGCTGACATGAATGTGTGTATGAATGTTGTGCTGACATTTGGATGATGTGTGTCGAAGGCTGATATTATGATGATCCACAATAACACAAGGACAAAGTCACTCTGCTCATTTTAGAGAAAACACCATTGATTAGCACATATCTGATTATTACTAATGATTTGATCCACATCTGTGATTCTTTATTCAGATTGAGTCGCTGCTGGTTGTCAGAGATCAGCTGTTATCTTCTGGTCTCAGCTCTGAAGTCCAACCCCTCCCATCTGACAGAACTGGACCTGAGTGGGAACAACAAGCTGCAGGATCCAGCAGTGAAGCAGCTGTGTGGTTTCCTGGAGAGTCCAGACTGTCGACTAGAGACTCTGAGGTCAGTTCACTCACTGACACTGATGGAGATTTTAGATCATTAATACAGAACTATTGTTAATTAATGACATTTTATAAAAGAGAAAATTCAGCAGTTTGTCATGAAAAAATGTTTTCACTGAAATCAAACCTCCAGAAATCAAACACTGATATTTCTCACTAATGTTTTTCAATAAATTGTAGAAAATGTTTAGTTAGTTGTGAGATTCAAATTATTTTTGATCACAACAATAAACAGAAAATCATTGTAATGAATATTTATTAAATTAAAGGACGTGTCAATAAAGGAATTCTGGGCGACTATTGGTATTTTTGTTTGTCATGTAATAAAATAATTAAACAAAGAAATGTGGATTATAAAAAATAACAGTTCAAAAGTCTTTGTGACATTCATGACACTTGGTTTAAGCAAAAGTCTAATGAAATGTGAGCAGCATGTTGTGAATCAGTGCTGACATGAATGTGTGTATGAATGTTGTGCTGACATTTGGATGATGTGTGTTGAAGGCTGATATTATGATGATCCACAATAACACAAGGACAAAGTCACTCTGCTCATTTTAGAGAAAACACCATTGATTAGCACATATCTGATTATTACTAATGATTTTATCCACATCTGTGATTCTTTATTCAGATTGATTCGCTGCAGTTTGTCAAAGATCAGCTGTGATTATCTGGTCTCAGCTCTGAAGTCCAACCCCTCCCATCTGACAGAACTGGACCTGAGTGAAAACAAGCTGCAGGATCCAGCAGTGAAGCAGCTGTGTGGTTTCCTGGAGAGTCCAGACTGTCGACTGGAGACTCTGAGGTCAGTTCACTGACTGACACGTATGGAGATTTTAGATCATTAATACAGAACTATTGTTAATTAATGACATTTTATAAAAGAGAAAATTCAGCAGTTTGTCATGAAAAAATGTTTTCACTGAAATCAAACCTCCAGAAATCAAACACTGATATTTCTCACTAATGTTTTTCAATAAATTGTAGAAAATGTTTAGTTAGTTGTGAGATTCAAATTATTTTTGATCACAACAATAAACAGAAAATCATTGTACTGAATATTTATTAAATTAAAGGACGTGCCAATAAAGGAATTCTGGGCGACTATTGGTATTTTTGTGTTTGTTATGTAATAAAATAATTAAACAAAGAAATGTGGATTATAAAAAATAACAGTTCAAAAGTCTTTGTGACATTCATGACACTTGGTTTTAAGTCTAATGAAATGTGAGCAGCATGTTGTGAATCAGTGCTGACATGAATGTGTGTATGAATGTTGTGCTGACATTTGGATGATGTGTGTCGAAGGCTGATATTATGATGATCCACAATAACACAAGGACAAAGTCACTCTGCTCAATTTAGAGAAAACACCATTGATTAGTACATATCTGATTATTACTAATGATTTGATCCACATCTGTGATTCTTTATTCAGATTGAGGAGCTGCAGTTTGTCAGAGATCAGCTGTGATTCTCTGGTCTCAGCTCTGAAGTCCAACCCCTCCCATCTGACAGAACTGGACCTGAGCTACAACAAAGACCTGCAGGATCCAGCAGTGAAGCTTCTGTCTGATCTTGTGGAGAGTCCAGACTGTCGACTGGAGACTCTGAGGTCAGTAGAGGGTTGGAGTCAGTCCATGCTGCTTTCAGCAGTGTTGTACTAAGCACTACTGATGATTCTTGATGATTCCGCAGGCTCGCTGCATATGATACTAGATATTATTGCCCGTCTAAAAGAGAAAGTGGTGGATCAAAGGAAACGACGTCCATGTTACAATTCAAAAATGCATATTCTATGACTAATAGAGGAAAATAAGAACAACCACCGGTTTCTCTTCAGCACTACAGCCAGGCTGACCAAGAGGCACAAGATCAAATAAACCTTTATTCGTCCCACAGTGGGGAAATTTCCAGTAGTTCTGTTGAGACTAGTTTTCCCTTAACTCTGATCAGCAATCGCTTCATGAATTTCATTACAAATAAATTTGTAGCTATCAGCCAAAAATTAACCAGACCCTCCCCACAAATATAACAGATGGATCTTCATGTACAACAGCTCTAGAAGCACCAGTCCCTCTTACAGTTTTTACCCATAGATCTTGCTGAGTTAACTTCAATAATTGCTTCTTCAAAATTAACATGTCATTTAGACCCTGTCCCAACCAACTTACTTAAAGATGTTTTTCCTTTAATACCCACATTCATATTAGATTTGATCAACCTAAACTGTAGCAATTTTGCAACTTGTGTAATTTGATATTAATGCAAAAGCATAAGTTTCCTCGAAGGGGGCACCAGGTTCTATTGAGCCGAACCAAGCTATGATTAAAATATTACCTGGACCGCTGATGGTCCACAGTAACAATAGAATTAAGTAAGCAATAGAATCTGACCCAAGATCAGTCTTTCGTCATAAGTTCTTTGCCATTATAGTGACTTTGTCTGTTTCTCTGAAAGATGAACACAGAACCAGTTCTTTTCAATTATTTTTTAACCTACAACTACAGAAAATATAGATAAATGTGAGTATGCATATGGATATATGTAATAAATGTATGGACAACAAAACATGAAATAACAGTACACCAGTTATGCAAGTGTGTGAGATAAATTTGGGCTAGAGGAAAGAAGTCTAGTCACTATTTGCCTCTAAGTAACGGAAATGATATCTTAGAAATTCTATAAATAAACTTCATAAAGGCTCTGTTGTTTTATCGGCTGTACAGACACCAGATTTTCCATAAAACAGAGAGAGATATTTGTATCTTGCCTGGAGCTGCTGCATGGTTGCTCTGCCACGTTAGGCGTCAATCGGTACCGGTTCTTTTGTAGAGCAGGATGGACCGTCTCGGTTCTGTTAACAGGCGAGTTATCAGAGCGAGGATCCGCTGTGGCTGCAAAGATTTCTCCGGTCCAGGAGCGTTCACTTGGTCAGATGGTAAGCTCAAGGTAACGTCGTCTGGTTCTGCTGGTGGCTGAGCCGACTTACGGAGGCGCTGGTTGTCCGGGCCAAAACAGGGCCGTGTAGAGCCGAAGATGTCGAATTAAAATAATTCAACAAAAATGGTTGATAAAAATATCAATTGACTAAAAATCTCGGGCTCAGTATGGACTAATTTTGATTGGTTTTCTAATTCCAAACTAAAATCAAGTTTGGCTTGGAATTCCGATCTACAAAAATGACTAACAAATACAAAAATAGGCAGCAAAGACGTGTGAGTTTTAAAAATAGTTTTAAAAAATTCGGACGAGAGAATTAATGACAAAAAGTACTTTTCACAACTTAAGCTAAGTTTCCTTAACTGAGGCACAATTCTTCTTCAGGATGGAATTCTGAAGTTGTTTAAAAATGGCAGAGCCTTTAGCTATCAAGCTCCTCTCCTGTGGAACCAGCTCCCAGTCCAGATTCTTGAAGCAGACACCCTCTACTTTTAAGACGAGGCTCCAAACCTTCCTCTTTGATAAAGCTTATAGTTAAAGCTGCTTGGTCAGCCTGACCCTGACCCCTCAGAAAAAAACAGAAGAGGTTTCTTCGGTTAAAAGGAGTTTTTTCTCTCCACTGTTGCCTATAGCTGCTCAAGGTGGATTTGTTGGTTTTCCTCTACATACTTGTATAGTTTAAGTGCCTTGACATGACTTTGTTTTAAATTGGCGACACATAAATAAAGTTGAATTGAATGGAACTGATTTTCAGCTGACAGCCTCACAAGATTTATAGAGATAGTTTGTCCTCATTCATCAAATCGAAACGGAAACTTTTTAATGTTCAAACGAGACAACAAACTATTGATCAGTTTCATGTTTGTCACAGCTCTAAGATCCATCTGACTGAAGAACCATGGTTCCATTTAGTGACCATGTGGACTATGGAAAGACCAGAACTTCTGGGGAACACTCATTTATCTTTTCTGTTGTTTCTACTTTCTGCAGGCCTGGCATTGTTAAAGCTAACGAGTCGATTGAACAGGTGACTAAAAAGGCCAGTGGCATTACCTGTGTTGTATCCTGATGATCCAGATGTTGCAGCAGCATGTTGTGACTGGACCATGTTACTGGGAGCTCGAGTGGAGAGCAGAGCTTCATCCAGCAGTGACTGACAGAGGAACCAGAAGAAGTGGAGATGAACAGCTCCAATGTCCAGTCCACCATGGTCCCTGTGTGTCCCTCTGGATCTGACAGAGGACCAGCAGTGGATCTGGACTGTTGTGCTGCTGCTCTGTCCTTCTCCACAGTCTCTGCAGACACACGGACACTCCTCCACTCATCCACCTCCACCTGGATTTGACTTTGTCTTTTTTGGTTCCTTCAGATCTTCTGAAAATAAACTGTTGATGACAACATAACTGTAGATGAACATATTTACCTTCATATTTCTTGTGATGGCCGCCTCCTGCTGCCACATGTTGCATTTAAATGTTGAAAATCTACATGCGTTGTATATTTTGGTTTTAAGATTTCTATTAATAATTTCGTTTACAGTGAACATTTTGTTGTACAGATTAAATAAGGAGTCATTTCATTTTGTAAATTCAGTTTATCTGATAAGTTGACAGTACGTTCGTTTCTATTTGTTTCCTTTTAGTTCACTTCTGTACAAACACATTAGTTTAATTGTGGATCCGCTTTGGGCTTCGGTTGCTGGAGAATCATCTTGTTCAGCTGAGAAAAAGAATGGCCCCAAGGAAGCAGAACATTTAAATGGAGGAAATGAGCAATGGGAGCCTGATACCTAAAAGGGGGGAATTGTAATTTTGTGGTTATGTATTGATGTTAGGTTAATTATTCGATCTTTCGTAAAAAAAAAAAAAAAAAAAATCTTGCTTTTTCTTTTTCTCTACTTGCATCTCATGAAACCGTAACACTTTTTTGATAGCACTTTGACGTTTTTCTCCTAAACTTAGATTTTATTGCTTGTTTGTTCCTCACTTGTAAATCGCTTTGGATAAAAGCGTCTGCCAAATGCCTAAATGTAAATGTAAATGTAGATATAGTTCTTCTGGATAACTTCTGATTATTTGTATTTGGCAGACTTATTGCCATTATTTGTTTTCTATAAGTCAGTTGTGAGGTTTTGTCTTTCATTGACCCCTGGTATGTCTGGAATGGTCTGATCAGTCATTATTTACTGTATGTTCCCTTGAGTGTCCGGTTGGGCGGGTTGGTTTGTTTGAGTTGGTTTGATTAGGGATAATTCTGTCACATTGAGTTGAGTCTGGTCTGGGTTTGTTGACCCTTTTTATGGGTTCAGTATTTTGTGACTAGTTTTCATAGTTTTGGGTAAATAAAAAAACACTTTTTTGTTTGGTCCTGCACATTAGTTCTGTTGATGACATCATAACTGTAGATGAACATATTTACGTCCATGTTTCTGTTGAGCTTTGTGTTACAGCTTCACCCTGTGGATTGATGGAGTGTTGCAGTAGAAGTGGACGTTGCATGTGAAAAGTTTCCTCTCTGAAGTCCTGGTTATCACCAACATCACCAACTGTTTCTCACAGTAGAACAGATCAATGATTGTCACAAACTAATGACTCAGTTCTGTTGAACTAAACCCCATGAAATCAGACACGTCGTCTGTAGTGAAGTTTCTGAGGAGGTAGAAAATAATCAGGCTTCTGCTTCTTCTTTGCTGATTCTTTCATTTCAGCTTCAACAGAAACACGAACCTGAATGAATCTATGTGAACATGTAGAACATGTAGAATATGCAGAATATGGATCACACACAGGACACGTTTGACTTTTATTGATAATTTCAATTTAATTCAATTCAACTTTATTCATATAGCACTGAAATACAACAGTCATCAACAGACACTTTACATAATAAAGTCCTGACTATAGAAATATTTAGAGAAAACCCAACAAATCCCTGTGACCAGCTAAAGGCAACAGCGAAGAGGAAAAACTCCCTTTAACGGAAGAAACCTCCAGCAGAACCAGGCTCAGGGTGGGCGGACATCTGCCTGGACCGGTTGGGCTGAGTGGGAAACATTGGGCAGGTTAGTGGGACCAGTAGCTCCAAAGCCGGGGACACCTGAGGACAGGGACAGAGAGAGTGAGACAGAGGGAGAAAGACGACACAGAGTTAATGTCCTACAGTGGTGACATATAAATGTGGGCTGAGAGGAGGAAAGTGTCTCAGTGCATCGGTGGTGGATCCTCCAATGCGCTTATTGTATCTTATCATAATAAAAGTTTGTGTTGAGAAATAATTAAACTGGCCAGTGAGTGTATTTGTAACTCATCTTTGCAACAGACTATTTTTCTTACCAAAATGAAATTAGCTAAGGTGAAACCAGTTTACAGAAACATGTTTTCCAACTACAGACTGGTTTTACTGCTCCTCAATTTTCTAAAATACTAGAAAACTATTTGTTGGCAGATGTTATGACCTTATAATAAATGACATGTTATGTATGTAAAAGTATGGATATAGAAAGATTACATCTACTTCATTGGCATTTCTTAATTTTACTGGAAATATGTCAAATACAACAGAAAACAAGCCTGTTTTTGCTCCTGGCACAAGCTTTTGGAGCCTGCTGCAGCCCACTGATGATTTCATGATCTACAGCATGGACAGGAAGTATCACACACACACACACACACACACACACACACAGATATTCCAAGGTTGCTCACTCAGCACGATGCCACAGTTTTCTACTGCTAGAGAGAAAAAAACTGTAAGAAAGCTGTTGTGTTCTTAAAGATGATATTTGGACCGTGTTAGAACATGTGTCAAAATGGGGAATGTTTGACGTGACCCAGCTCACCAGTTTACTAAGGGATCCACATCATTGGCTCAGAAACATTATTAGACCGTGGCAGCCATTCAAATGCCATGTGTGGTCTGAGCGGGATCGTCTTTATCTTCCTAGCAATAATTCCTACGAAACAAAAAGAAACTTATCCACATGTAACAGTTTAGTTTAATCCTGGAACTGCAGCCGTCCATCATTCAGACGGAATGACCTCCACAGAGAAGTGATATCGCAAGGCTTCAAATCTTACAGGAAACACACAGAGTGTTTCAGATCTTGCATTTTTGTGCAAATCGCAAAGTGCTACACAAGCAAATTAAAAGCAAGAATGAAAGAAAGGCAGGTTCTTTGTTTTCATTTGTTTCCTTTGAATTTGCTTAGTGACAGGGGTTTTATGTTCATGAGCAAAATCTTCCATTTCTTAAATTATTGGAGACAATTTAAGAGCTAGGTAAGCGAAATAGGTAACTGCCCAAATACTGTCTCAGTTTGTTTTTTCTTTCTGTTTTTTTGGTTGTTGTCTGTCTTTTGTGTTCAGTCATTGTTTGTTCGTTCCTCTTCATTCATCTTAGTTCCTACATGCGAGTTTTGGGATCTTTGCATTTACCCAGGCGAATTATCTCCTGCGTCACACATGCGCACACATTAAATGATAATGAACACGGAGAGAAATCACAGATACACTGAGGAGTTTGAACTGACAAAGGTGTTTCTTTATCTGACGTCTGGCATCTCACACAAACACTTGCACACATGGACGCTGACTCTCGGAGAACTGAGAAGGATTCAACGTGTGAAGGAGACCTGAACCTCCAACATGTGGGAGGAAAACACTGCAACGAGGAAACAGCGGAGCGAGACTACAGGGAGACTCGGGTCTGAGGAAAGGCCCGCTGACGTTCATTCGTACATATCTACACGACGCCTGACGTTACATACTGTTCATCAGGAAGCTGTTTACATCCTGAGCGTCGACTGACTTCACAGACAATCTGAATATACACACATATGCACAGTTTGGTTACGTTACTGATCACAGCGTGATTGGGAATTATTTATGTGTGTTCAAATGTATTAGTGTTTCATATATGTGAGAAAAAAACGTTTTTAAAGAGGGTTAATAAAATAAAATAAAATAGGGGGTTGGGAAATTAATGAGAGCTGCTTCCTTTAACTGAATGAGTTTTGAGCCTGTCTGACACTGACTGGAACCTTGGTGTATTATTGTGCAATAAATGTATTTTCTTAGTACATGGACTTGTTGTGGTCTGAGTTTATCCCCGACACTACAGTTGCACTTTTATACTTGAGGAAATGCATTAGTTATGATAATTAGAAATGTAACTAGGTGCTTAATTTGTTAGAGTTTGTAAGAGATAAATGTGTAAAAATACTTTTATATATGCAGCGTTTGAGTAACTGAGGCATCATGACCCAAACACACATGATCACACACACACACACGATGGGCCTCGTTGGAGAGAGGAGAAATCAGAATCACTGCATGCTGCACAGAAAACATCACACACACACACACACACACACACACACACACTCAAGGCTGCAGAGACAGACTCCTGCAACAAACTCACCCTGAACCTGTCTCCCAGCGGAGAGATAGTGGACCCCCTCCTTTCTCAGATCAGGCCTTGGAAAACTTTCTAAAGCCTGACCCCTGACTTTGGAAGCGTACATTTTCAACACTCCCCTCCAAAAAGACACGCTGTGATTCCTTAACGAGATACAAGTCAGGATGGACGGAGGATATTCAGACACGGTCGACTCCCCGAGCTTGATGTGAAAATTGATGTGGACTTCAATATGGGACGAGTCCAATGTCAGTACGAACTGATGTCATAAGCTTCATGAAACCTCAAATATATGTTTCTGCAAGTGATTTCATGATGTTTGATCCAAGTCTGGTTAAAATCTAATGGAAATTCACAAAGATATTTATTTATGTACGATGGAACCACAGAGCCACCGACGTGTCATAATTTAGCTCCTCACAGTGGAAATGTCTTCTTACAGTTTGATCTTGTATCACACGACTTAATGCGTGCATTGTTTATGATATTTGGTAAGATTAGAAATGACCAGTGACTGACCGTATTGTCAGTCTGCAGAATAATTGATGTCTATAGATGTTAATGTGCTGCTTATTGCCATTAGACAATTTCAGTGGGCGTTTTCTCCCAAAGGCCCGAAAGAAGATACATCTGCATCACTGCTGCATCGCTGATGCTCCAGTGCGAGGCCTGTTATCAGCTTCATATTGAGAAGCCATCAAAGAAACGCAAATGCAAAGAGCAACGGAGAGAGACACTGTGACATCACAAGTGCCTGAATTGGGATCAGGCTTTGCCACTGGTGGAGTTCTACACGAGACCTGGAGTCAGAAATGAACACGGACTAAGTCCTTTGGAGACTGTGTACGGCAGGGTCCTGTATGGTCCGAATATGCAGGAATATTGTGCAAATCTCCGCCTCTCTCAGCTTTTCACTGACAGGTCAAAGCTGCATCACCAGCTCCAGCCCAGAGAGTTTCACAGGTGGAAAGAAGGTGAGCGGATCCTCAAAAAGGACCAGAGCAGCTTCACAGGACACACGCCGAGTGTTTCTGACGTCCCACGAGGGAGAAAAGGTGGAGTGACGGCCAGCGAAGCAACCAGAGCCACGACACACACACACACACGAGTGACTTACAGTCACACAAATCTTTCAGATCTATATTGAATATGATGCTTCACATGTTGTTTATGTAATTAAAATATGATCAGAGAAAATGTTAGTTTTCTGTGAAGAGTGTGTCCAAGTTACGTGTCCTTCACATATTTCTATCGTGCTCTGATAAGATGTGGAGGGACACGTGCAGATGGACGTCAGCCCGTGAGGGAGTGAGTTCTGATAAGCTGAATAAAAGATGTTTCTTTGTTTCCTAAACTCTCATGACAGCTGAGGTGTGGTCTCAACTTCTCTGGGTTTTTTATTCTTTGTACTTTTAATATAAAGCCACTCAGTTATTATTTCAGTGACTAACACCAGCCGAGATTCTTCAGGCTTTTAGCTTTGTCAGTAACAGGGAAAAAGGAGCAGAACCACCACACGGCCGGGATGGAGAAGGACCAGGACCAGCACCCGGAGCACCGGAGCAACAAGGCTGCCAAGAGGAGCAAAGCCGGCTCGTCCTCGGGTTCCAGGATTCAGCAGGTCAGTGTGTGAACATGTTTACAACAAACTAAAAATGATGGACTTTTGTTGGTGTTATTTTTGTTTACTTCCTGTCTTGCTCTTTTATTTTGTCTTTTTGCTTTTCTGACCTCATTTTGTCACCAGTTTTTCACATTTATTCAAACCCAGCTCTCCCCTCACTCTTTAGTTCCTTCTACTGACTTGTGAATGAGTCTAGTTTGTTAACACATGTGCGTGTCCCGTCCTCCCTTTTGGAGGCAGTTTTGGTCACTTTTTGTTCTCGTAATATTTCACACACCTCGTCCCCACCCTGGCTCCTTTGTTCACGCGGACATATCCACTTTTTGACATAAATGTGTTAGAAATGGGACCATGTGAAAGAGTCAAACGGCCTCGAGAGTCCGGATTAAATCCCTCGGATGGATCAGAACATGCGACAGCGCCCTCTGCTGACAGAACGGTGACTGCTGCTCAGTGATGAGCAGAGTGAGAGCTCAGCACAGGACGGAAAGAAGTCCGTCCGGATCCTAATGTGGACCGGATCTGGTTCTTCGTGTTCTTGGTAGCAGTTATAATGGTTGTGCGTAAGAACTTCTGTAAGTACTGATCATTCAGTGTTTCACATGTTCCTCGGAGCAGAGCAGCTGTCACAGCGCCAGTTCTTACGGAAGTTAGAATGTGACGTAACACCAATGACGACATGTAGGAGCGGAGGAAGCCATGTGACATTTGTGACGTCATCATTCAATTCATATCACTTGTATTCTGTGTACGGCCACATTTGACTTGTGTGTCGTGCATTGGTGTTTTTTTACTTTCTTCAGAGACACACACACACACACACACACACACAGCAACGTTCATCTGTCCAGGTGAAATAAAGGGACACCGGACAGATCCCCGCCCACAACCAGCTGTCGGACGTGTTGTCCTCTCTGCTCACCAAGTGTGTGACAGACCAGGTGCCGTTCGAAAAAGAAGAATTTAGAAATAAGTTTCCAATATTTGTAGAAATGCATTCTTTGGTCGCTCTGTCTCCTCCGAGCTTCTGTCTCTGTTCACAGTTTTTCATTGGCCACTTAAAAACTTTTGCAGATCGAGTTCAAACACAGTGGGAGGAAAATATTACGGTGTAATGCTGCGTCTCTATTAAATTAAGACACGCTCGGAGGAGGACCAGGACCAGGACCTGGACCTGGACCGGGACCCTGAGCAGCACCCGGAGCACCGGAGCAACAAGGCTGCCAAGAGGAGCAAAGCCGGCTCGTCCTCGGGTTCCAGGGTTCAGCAGGTCAGTGTTAATGAGCTAATGGGGACAAACGTCTCCTAAGCTGGACTTTTCTGTCTCTTACAGTGGAAGACGCCGTACAAGAGGAAATTGACATTTGTGGGGGGATTAGGATTAAATTATATTTTGAACCATTTTCTTTCAAACTGCTTTTACATTTTGTCTCGGGGTAAATGTCATTTACACAGGAAGTGTCTGTTGTAGTATTTTGAGCATGGATTATTAGAAAGTTCATGCACATAATGATATTAGACAACGCTCTGATAAACGGTGTCGTGTCTTTGTCACATCAGCAAAGTTTTCTTCTTGAAAGTTGTCAAAAAACTTTGACTCTATTTTTAATTTTTTTCTTTGAAATGCTCTCCAGTGTGTGCATGAGTTTTGGCTGAAGTCTAACAACAGTGGACACACACACACAGACGCATGTACACTCACAAACAGGAAACACATATTCAAAATAAATACCTTTTGATCTTTTTTGTAAAATTTGTAGCATCTACAGACTAAAATGAGTTTGTGGTAAAGTCTGACTAAGGTGGAAACACACTGCACCTCGTTAGTGTTGTGTGTGTCAACTGGATGTTGAAATATGACTTTTTTGTTTTTATTACGTTTTGGATGTGAGATTAATTGTGCTGAGCGACATGTTTGCAAAGACCCCGTAACGAGTTAACAATCATAACAACGGCAATAACTAGGTCGACTAAACACAGATACAGGCACTGGGCCGAATGTTGTTTGAGTTCTAGCGACCATGTTCTAAAAACCAGTAAAGTCACCGGCCGTCTCCCCTCTCCTCTGAAAGCCTCGTTCAAGCACAAGTCCGGTCGCCACTGAGCAGCATTTCTGGAGTCAAGTTAGCAGGTAACCTTTAGTTCTGCTGCCAGGAACAATCACACTGGTCAGGAAGCTAATTAGCGGGTCTCTGCGACTGCTCATCTGCCACCTGTTTCCTGATGATGTACCGGTCTAAAGACAGCGTGGACAGACGGTCTGCTGAGGAGTCACATCAGAATTCACAGGAGCCATTTGGTCACCGTGGAAACACATTTGTTGACAATTTCTCTCAAGCGTTGCACTCAGCTATTACATTTCTACAGTTTCTAGGATTTTTATGCTACGATTTCAGTTAAACTTCAACCTTGCTTATTTTCTACTGTTATTCAAATATTTTACATTTTTTTATTAGTAAACATTTCAACATTTCAGCTGTTTAATTAAATGCAAACGTTTCAGCACTTTCACCAAAAACAAATCTTTCTTCATCTATTTTTATTTTTAAATTCAGCTTCAGTTTATTTTCTACCTTTTTACAAATTTAATCTTTTTTACAATTGAACGTTTCAGTTATTTCGGGAAAACGTTTTTTTTTCATTGCTTGGAAAATCCTCACAGTGCATTTTCATTTGGGAAATGCTTTTTCTACTTTATTCTACTGCGTCTCTTGAAGTCCTGTATTAGAACGAGCCTCAGACAGGTAAAGGTTAACTTTCTGCTGCAATTTCCACAACAAGCAAGCACAGAAACGCTGAGGAGCATTTGTTTTCCCATGTGTGCAGCTGGAAATAGTGTAATGAAATAGGAGGACACCTGGTGTCACCTGGTGCAGATTTTAAGTGAGTAGAAACAACAGCAGTTAATCAATTAATGATTAAGCATTCACATCTCTACCTGTAGTTAAGAGAAAACCTACACCTGACTTTTAACCACAAGCTTGAAGTCAAATTCCCATCCATTTGATTTTCCTCTGGCCACAGGTCTGTATCAGTTCACTCCGAACGTGGAAGTCCGTCATTTTCAGACTTGACAAACTCCAGTAATTATTAATTGTAGCGAACTCGTTCGACTTGGGTAATTTGATATTAATACAAAAGCATTAATTTCCTAAAATTAGGGGCACCAAGTTTGTTTAAGCTGAACTAAGCTATGATTATTATATTATCTGAACCGCTGATGGTCCAATAGAACGAAGTAAGCAACAATTTAACCCAAAATCAGTCTCTGTCATGAAATCTTGCCGTTTCAGTGACTTCGTCTTTGTTTCTCTGAAGAAAGACAAACACAGAACCAACCCTTTTCAATTATTTATTAACCTACAACTACAATGAATATAGATAAGTATGAGTGTGTATATAAAATGAATGGAATAAATGAATAGACAACAAAACATGAAATAACCAACTGAATAAAAATCTCGGGCTCAGTCTGGAACTAACTTTGAAGGATTTTCTAATTACAAACAAAAATCAAAGTTTGTCTTGGAGTTCGAATCGTCAAAAGTAACTAATACAACAATAGGCAGCAAAGACGTGCGCGCTTTAAAAATAGTTTAAAAGTTATAAACGAGAGAATTGACGACAAAAAGTATTTTTAACAACTTCAGCTAAGTCTTCTTAACTGAGGCACATTTGTTCTTCAGGATGGAATTCTGAAGTTGTTTAAAGCTCGAAGTGGAACTCTGCGCGACTTCGCAGGAACTCTAACAAAGGAATTTTAACTTTATTTTATATCGTTGGGGCGTCGCCAAGACTATGAGGCGTCGCTGCTGAATTCAAATTTACCGCGGAGGGCAGAGCTAGTCCCTCCTCTAGATCACATTAAATCCTTTGTTCGGTTTAATCATACAAAGTCGAGTATAGATTTCTCTTTTCATCAAGCCCAATATCTCATACTATAAAACAAAGCAACATAATCTAGCCACAGGGGTTGCAAGCCAGTAACTTCTGTGCCGGTCCCAAGCCCGGATAAATAGAGAGGGTTGCGTCAGGAAGGGCATCCAGCGTAAAATTTTGCCAAGTACAACCATGCGAGTCATCCATACCACTTTCATACCGGATCGGTCGAGGCCCGGGTCAACAACGACCGCCACCGGTGCTGTTAACCTTCAGGGTGCCGGTGGAAATTGGACTACTGTTGGTCGAAGAAGGAGAGGAGGCAGAAGGGTTCGTGGTCAGAGAGAGAAGGGGAAAGGCAGGAGCTTAAATTTGAGAGTAGGGACTCTTAACATTGGCACAATGACAGGGAAAGGTAGAGAGCTGGCAGACATGATGGAGAGAAGGAAGGTAGATGTACTGTGTGTGCAGGAGACGAGGTGGAAGGGCAGCAAAGCATGTAGTATTGGAGGAGGATACAAACTGTTCTACCATGGTGTGGATAGGAAGAGAAACGGAGTAGGAGTGATCCTGAAGGGGGAGTTTGTGATCAATGTTCTAGAGGTGAAAAGAGTCTCAGACAGGGTGATGAGCCTAAAGCTAGAAATCGAAGGGGTGATGGTGAACGTAGTCAGTGGGTATGTTCCACAAGTTGGCTGTGAGTTAGAAGAGAAGGAGAGATTCTGGAGTGAGTTTGATGAGGTCGTAGAGAGTATCCCTAGAGGAGAGAGAGTAGTTGTTGGAGCAGACTTCAATGGACATGTTGGTGAGGGGAACAGAGGTGATGAGGAGGTGATGGGCAGGTTTGGTGTAAAGGACAGGAATCCAGAAGGACAGATGGTGGTGGACTTTGCTAAGAGGATGGAAATGGCTGTAGTTAACACTTACTTCCAGAAGAGAGAGGAACATAGAGTGACATACAAGAGTGGAGGTAGGAGTACACAGGTGGACTACATCCTATGTAGATGAGGTCATTTGAGAGAGGTTAGTGACTGTAAAGTGGTGGTAGGAGAGAGTGTAGCCAGACAGCACTGCATGGTGGTGTGTAAGATGACTCTGGTGGTCAGGAAGAAGAAGAGAGGAAAGTCAGAAAAGAAGAGCAAGTGGTGGAAGCTAAAGAATGAAGAAACTTGTGAGGAATTCAGACAGAATTTGAGACAGGCTTTGTGTGGTCAGGAAGAGCTTCCAGATGATTGGGAAACTACAGCAGAGGTAATCAGGGAAACAGGTAGGAAGGTGCTTGGTGTGTCATCTGGTAAGAGGAAAGATGATAAAGACACTTGGTGGTGGAATGAGGAAGTACAGGACTGCATCCAGAGGAAGAGTTTAGCTAAAAGGAAGTGGGATGTAGAAAGGACTGAGGAAAGTAGACAGGAGTACAAGGAAGTGCAGCACAGACTGAAGAAGGAGGTGGCAAAGGTCAAACGGAAAGCTTACGATGAGACACGAAGGAAGGAGAGAAGGACTTGTACAGGATAGACAGACAGAGAGATAGAGATGGGAAAGATGTGCAACAGATAAGGGTGATTAAAGACAGAGATGGAAAGGTGCTAACAAGCCAGGAGAGTGTGCAGAGAAGATGGAAGGAGAATTTTGAGGAGCTGATGAATGTGGAAAATGACAGGGAAAGAAGGGAGGAAGATGTGGATGTTGTGATGCAGGAAATAGGAGAGATTAGAAAGGATGATGTGAGGAAGGCTCTGAAAAGGATGAAGAGCGGAAAGGCTGTTGGTCCTGATGACGTACCTGTGGAGGTGTGGAAGTGTCTAGGAGAGACAGCAGTGACGTTTCTGACAGGTCTGTTTAACAGGATTTTAGAGAGTGAGAAGATGCCTGAGGAATGGAGGAGAAGCGTTCTGGTGCCGATCTTTGAGAACAAGGGCGACACGCAGAACTGTAGCAACTACAGAGGGATAAAGCTGATGAGCCACACAATGAAGCTGTGGGAAAGAGTAGTGGAGGCCAGGCTTAGGAAGGAGGTGGAGATTTGTGAGCAGCAGTATGGTTTCATGCCCCGTAAGAGCACCACTGATGCCATTTTCGCTTTGAGGTTGTTGACGGAAAAGTACAGAGATGGTCAGAAGGAGCTGCATTGTGTCTTTGTGGATTTAGAGAAGGCGTATGACAGGGTGCCGAGGGAGGAGCTGTGGTACTGTATGAGGTTCTCGGGAGTGGCAGAGAAGAACGTCAGAGTAGTTCAGGACATGTATGAGAGGAGCATGACGGTGGTGAGATGTGCCGTAGGTCAGACAGAGGAGTTCAAGGTGGAGGTGGGACTACACCAAGGATCAGCTTTGAGTCCCTTCTTGTTTGCTATGCTGATGGACAGGTTGACAGATGAGATCAGACAGAAATCTCCCTGGACAGTGATGTTTGCAGATGACATTGTGATTTGCAGTGAGAGTAGAGAGCAGGTGGAGGAACAGCTGGAGAGGTGGAGGTTTGCTCTGGAAAGAAGAGGCATGAAAGTCAGTCGTAGCAAGACAGAATACATGTGTGTAAACGAGAGGGAGCAAGGAAGTGTGAGGTTACAGGGGGCTGAGGTGAAGAAGGTGCAGGAGTTTAAGTACTTGGGGTCAACAGTTCAGTGTGATGGGGAGTGTGGAAAAGAGGTGAAGAGGCGAGTGCAGGCGGGTTGGAATGGGTGGAGGAAAGTGTCAGGAGTGTTGTGTGACAGAAGAGTGTCAGCAAGACTCAAAGGAAAGGTGTACAGGACAGTGGTGAGACCAGCTCTGCTCTATGGGTTAGAGACAGTAGCAGTGAGAAAGAGACAAGAGGCAGAGATGGAAGCAGCAGAGATGAAGATGTTGAGGTTCTCCTTAGGAGTCACAAGGTTGGACAGAATAAGGAACGAGTTCATCAGAGGGACAGCGCACGTTGTCTGTGTTAGCAACAAAGTCAGAGAGGCCAGACTGAGATGGTTTGGACATGTGCAGAGGAGGGATAGTGATTATATTGGTAGAAGGATGTTGGAGATGGAGCTGCCAGGCAAGAGGGCGAGAGGACGACCAAGGAGGAGATATATGGACGTTCTAACAGAGGACATGAGGTTAGCTGGTGTCAGAGAGGAAGATGCCCAGGATAGAGCGAAGTGGAAAAGGATGATTCGCTGTGGCGACCCCTGATGGGAAAAGCCCAAAGAGAAGTAGATAAAACAAAGCAACATATTATAATTGTTCTACTGTGCAAACTCCTATGGAGGTTAAAATGCTTAAAACAACATGATCACTGCGTGTAATAGTTAATGTCTCATTTCAACATACATGTGAGAGTTCTGATTAGATGAATAGATGGAATCCAATGATTATTACATGGAAAATTAGCTTTGTCTAATACATATTAATACACTTTAAGAACACACAACAACAATTAGGAATTCAGTCATGCATTATCTGGACATCGTAGCGTTGAATTAATATAACATGACATGATCACGTTTACATAACTAAGGCGTGCATGAATATGGAACATGTATGTGTAATATACAGAATTGACAGAAGAATATGACATCGTGTTTTAACTTTCAGACAACAAATTAATGTCGTTTAATTTGTTTTTATAGACGAATACCTTCTAGGATGCACTTATAATTTCCACCCAAGAGTGGCAATGTTGTGCCGTGTTACTCTCTCTCGTCATTCTCAATTAAAATCTTTATTTTATAACTTCGTCATTTCTCGTCATAGAAAGGACGGTGTCATGTCAAATTGTTCCAAATTTGCTTCTGAACACATTGGTGTGAATTTTATGAAGCTTGATAGATGAATTGTCCCTGTTTTGGGGTTTGAGTTCAAACAAAGTCTTTCTGTCTCAAGTGGTTTCGCACCTTTTTAGGTTTTAATTGTTTTTTTTCGTTTAGTTTTATGGTTGTCTTGCAAATTCCTTTCCAGCGAGCTGGTACCATTTTGATAAGGACGCCATTTGCAAGTGAGTTAGGAGACAGTCCTGGGGTCTGGTAGATGAAAGACTCATGGCAAAATTTATGCTAATTGCCTGAGTGTCAATTCGTGGCTTTATGCCAGATGTGGTTTGTTTGCTTTACTCAGTTCTCTTGGTGTTATCTGGTCCTGGGGAGGATTAGTGGTGGATCCTTTTATAAAGAAAGTTTATTGCGGTCCGTCTGCCTCCCCCTTGTCTAGAACATGGAGGTTGAATTCCAAAGTCTGTCTCTGGATGCTACATAATGGTAGGACACGTGACAGATTAGAGCTGCACCTAAATACTAGTTTTTCTGTTGACTAATCCATCTATTAGTTTTTCAATTGGTCAGTTAATCTAACAATTTTTAAACGAAATATTTTCCAGCCTATGTATAATAACTTACTAAAAATGTGATGATAAACTAGTTTTATTGGCTTTTTACTTGTTTTTTGTGCGGATGTGAGAACTAGGACTGTGACTTTTTACAAAAGTTACTTTCGAACAATGTTTGAATTGACACGAAACCCACATAATGGAATGTTGCTCCTTCTTCCATATGATGTTTAACAAAGGACGACAAGGCTCAGCTACATTTTCATTCCTTTATTAGTCACTTTGGGAGCTGACGCTCCTCCACTTGTCTCTGGGACCGTGAACTCCTCTGACTCACTCGGGGTTTCGAACGTCCCTCCCAGCTGTGTCTTCGTTTGTTGTAACGTTGTCAACACAAGCTTAATGTCCGTGTTTGGCTTAATGTCGCTGTTGCAGAGTAGCATCTACTAGCAACCCTGAGCTTCCTGCGGCTGAGTCGATTGGTGATCATCACCAGGCTGCTTGAACTTACGGTTCGAGTTAGCCAATCAGAGGCAGAGTAGGGGCACGTCATACCAGGAACAGCTGGGTTCCACCTTGATGAGAGGAGTGACAGATTGCATTGCAATTGGAGTTTTGACACTGAATGCAAATAGAGAGGGGAGCTGTTTGACTGTCTGATTTGAAGAAAGACACCAGAAATCCATGGCAATATGACATGCAGTAGATTTATCTTTTATTTTGTTTGTATAACCAAAATAATTCAAACTTAGTTGAAGATTGAATTGGAATATTTAATATTGAATTGTCAACAGTTTTTCAAGGTATCATATCAAAGTTGCAAATTCCAGTACGTTGATATTTTCTAGTGCATTTTTTCCATAGTTTTATGCAGCTCACTACCTCATGAGATCTAACTCTTTTTCTTTGTCTCTTACTCAAGAAACGGAGCAGAACAAAGAGATGCAAGAATCATTTCTGTCAGCAATGTGACAAAGTCTTCCCAACATCATCAAGACTGAAGATTCATCACAGAGTTCACACTGGAGAGAAGCCTTATCGGTGTGATCAGTGTGGAGCAACTTTCCGTCACAGCAGTGGAGAGAAGCCTTATCGGTGTGATCTGTGTGGAACAACTTTCCGTCACAGCAGTGCTCTAAAATCGCACCAGCTCATTCACACTGGAGAGAAGCCTTATCGGTGTGATCTGTGTGGAGCAACTTTCCGTCACAGCAGTGGAGAGAAGCCTTATCGGTGTGATCTGTGTGGAACAACTTTCCGTCACAGCAGTGCTCTAAAATCGCACCAGCTCATTCACACTGGAGAGAAGCCTTATCGGTGTGATCTGTGTGGAACAACTTTCCGTCACAGCAGTGCTCTAAAATCGCACCAGCTCATTCACACTGGAGAGAAGCCTTATCGGTGTGATCTGTGTGGAGCAACTTTCCGTCACAGCAGTGGAGAGAAGCCTTATCGGTGTGATCTGTGTGGAACAACTTTCCGTCACAGCAGTGCTCTAAAATCGCACCAGCTCATTCACACTGGAGAGAAGCCTTATCGGTGTGATCTGTGTGGAACAACTTTCCGTAACAGCAGTGCTCTAAAAAAACACGGGCGCATTCACACTGGAGAAAATTCCAAAACATGTGATCGGTGCTGAAATACTAAAACTGACAATTCAGATACCAGTGTGTTAACACTGGCAACAATGTAGACTTTACTTTGTGTCAAGTATAATTATACACAGATTAAATCAGAGGGAAAATGCTGATGGTGTTAACTGTACTAACTGTTTTAGAATGAGGAGCTACGTTCAGAGCATGTTAGCTCCAGTCAGTCAAATGCGATATCTGAGGCTATAAGCCTGTAACATTGTTTCATTTACGAGGACACACGCCTGTATAGTGAAAATGTGGGACTTTGTGCTGACTCTGGAACTGAGGACCACAAAAACAAGTGTGCAGAGAAGAACAGCCTGTATCACCACACTGAGCTTCCTCCACTGTTTCACATCCTGACACATTTGGAATTTTCTGCTTTGTTTCTCTTTCAATGATTGTTGCTTTTTTAAATATTTAGATCAAACAATCTTCACTCCATGTCCATTTGTCCGTCCGCTTCATTGAATAAGAGAATAGATTGTCCCACAGAAACCCTGATTCTGCGGGTGGAGCCGGACTCGTTTGTACCAATAATAACATGTGAAATATTCCAATTGTTGATTGTGATCTGAAACACAAACATGTTTCAGTCTCGCCAATAAACTAAGGTGAAGGAAGCTGGCACCTGGTGGACATCTGGATTAAAGACAGGAGGGACTGGGTGACTCAACTGGTCCTGCAACAAGAAACAAATCCTACTGCGGAGACTTGTTGCTTCATTGGACAGTCTGTCTGTTTGTGATCCACGTTTTCTTCTCGTACCTGCTGTTCCAGATACTGACGTTACTGCACGTTATTTTATTGGAATGACAACGTACGACCAGAGAGTTCAAACAAACATTTAGCAGATCAGCTCCCACAATCATCACATTTACATTTAGTCATTTGTCAGATGCTTTTATCCAGGAAGGGTTTCATTTTCATGGGATGCAAGTACAAGAAAGAGCAGAAAATATACAGATATGTTTTTAAGAATTACGTGGATGAGTTCTGTTTTCTGCAGTGTTCTAATTGTAATCGGTGCCACCTGTTGATCTCCCTGCTGTCGGCCCATTGGTTGGAAGCAGAGCAGATAAAGGTGTCAGGTGTGTTTTGTGTGGAGCTGGTACTTTGGTTCGGAGGTCAGAGGGAACGCTGGCCTTGTTCTGGACCAAATCAGACTTCAGTGCTTGGTCAGGAATTGAATGGTGAAGATGTTTTAATTGGGTTAATGTGGTTTTAATGGTTTTCCTTGATCCCACAGTGTGGCCTGCAGCATTTTAGGGGGGCACGTATTGAAGGTTTAAGCCTCCTGTGCATGAGGGAGACTGAGGCAGCAGCTACAGGCTTTGTTTTATTATGGACACATGATTTTTTAAGTGATTAGATTAAAGTTTTTAGTGTAAAAATCGGATGTTTCTCCTTGTGTTGCAGTAGTTTCCGGAGCAGTTGCAGCACTGTTTCCTGCTGTCCTCGTGTTGGTTTTACACCGGCCTGTCATGTGGGACCCAGCTGTACTTTTAGTGGCTCAGATGTTTGAGTGTCAGGCTCCTTGAAGGATTACGACTGATTTTTGCGACAGTCCAGCTACGGTAGAAACACACCTGCAGGAGGAAACGTGGGCTCAGGTAGTCGACTGGGTCAGAGCGAGTCTCCTGAAGTCGTTGCTGCACTTGTTTCACTCCTTCCCTTCATGTGATCGACTTACGTTTCCTTCTACCAGGTGAGACTAGAATCAAAAGCTGTATGACGTCACCTGTATTATGGGGACGAAATATTAGAGTGTTGACTTCCGAGGGACATAGTTTGCTGGGACAGATGGACGGCCTGTTCACTGGGAGGCTGAGTCCTCTAACCAAACTCTACACATTTATTTTATTATTATTTTAGCAGCTATAAATGACACTTAAAGGACCTTTTCTGGATTTTTTTCAATATCTATTTCCTCTCACCTGTTGAATCCAGGACTGTCTCCGTTTGCTTTGATTCCAGGAGAGAAAACAATCTGCAAGTCTTTATCTATTTACTTCAGGTTGACATTGTCTCATTCAGAGATGCTTTGCTTTTTCTAAGGTTAAATGTTTGTCTGGATTAGATTCCAACATGTGTTTAGCATTTTGAGGACAAATGTAGTTTCATACCAAGGGTAAATGTGGTTTCAGTTTCCTTTGAGGTCTGCATTCCTTCTAACATCGCTCACTTCGGTGTTTACGGGTAAAGAGTTTCTTCAGTGATGATGAGAAAAAGGAGGCTCCAGTCCAGAAATTGGATTATTCTGGATTAAGGTAGTAAACTGCTGCCAGACCCTAAATAAATGTCCCTGGATTTGTGACCGTGTCGGTTTGATTTTTAGGACACAGTGTTGGTTACACATGGGCTGTGGACAAAGATCTGGGAGCTGGTCTTGTGAGGGCGGAATAACTTTTTTTTTTTCTTTTTTGTTGTAATATTTGTATCTGATGTAATAAAAATAAATATTGTGACTGTTTGGTTTTAGTGATTTATTTAGTGTCTGGGATTTTGGTCTCGGAAGCTACTGAGCTCACTGTGGTTTAAAGGTGGGGCTGTCTCCTAAAAATTACCTTTCTGTACTACTAAATTGCAAATGCGATTATGTTTTCCGTGAAAATGTCATTTTCAATTCAACTTTATACGTCTCAGTAAAATATAATCTCAAGGCATTTTACATAAAGTCCAGACTATAAAGACATTTACAGAGACTGAAGACGGGGAGAGAGAAGGACAACTACAGGAGAAAGAAGACACCGAGTTAAAGTCCTACAGTGGTGATGTATAAATGTGGGCTGAGAGGAGCAAAGTGTCTCAGTCCATCAGGGGTTTGTCCCCCAACAGTCTGAGCCTAAAGCAGCAGGACTAGAACTAACTATAAGGTTTTAAGCCTAGTTTTAAAAGTAGAGAGGGTGTCTGCTTCCAGAATCTGGACTGGGAGCTGGTTCCACAGGAGAGGAGCTTGATAGCTAAAGGCTCTGCCTCCCATCCTGGGAACCACAAGTAGACCTGAACTCTGAGACCCAAGTGGTCTATTAGGATGATCTGGTACTAGGAGATCTTTGAGGTCGGATGGAGCTTTATAGGCAAGAAGGGTTTTAAATTCTATTCTACATTTAATGGGAAGCTAATGAAGGTGAAATATGATCTCTCTTACCAATCCCAGTTAGTAATCTTGCTGCAGCATTTAAGATTAATCGATGGATTTTTAGAGAGTTACTCGGGCAGCCTGAAAGTAGAGAATTACAGTCGTCCAATCTAGAAGGAACAAATGCATGAACCAGTTTTTCAGCATCGCTTTGAGAGAGGATGCTCCTAA
This sequence comes from Channa striata, assembly GCA_033026295.1. Taxonomy (NCBI): domain Eukaryota; kingdom Metazoa; phylum Chordata; class Actinopteri; order Anabantiformes; family Channidae; genus Channa; species Channa striata. Next base: position 39,112,653 of record CM065169.1, read on the forward strand.
TTTTGTCAATGTTCCTTAGGTGGAAGAAGCTGTTCTAGAGATTTGTTTTATGTGTGAGATAAATGACAAATCCTGGTCAAGAGTTACCGTATTTTCCAGACTATAGAGCGCACCTAAATTTAAGCCACACCCGCTAAAATTTAAAAGAAATATATATTTTGTCACATATAAACCGCATCGGACTATAAGCCGCCAATATCCAGGCTGAGAAATAAGATATTTACATAGAAAGATTTTTTACCATAAGTGTTTATTCATACACCTGAACCTGAATGGTGCCTGTAACACGGCAGTAAAAGTGCTGATCACACAAAACAGAAAAGTCATGGTTTTATTAATCTTCCTCCTGTGCACTAAAACCAAGTCGCTTTATTTTTCTTCCTCCTGCGAACTGAAACCACTGAACACCAAACCACCGTCACTTTTTCTTCCTGCGCACTGTTAAAGCGCAACTGCGCAACTATTAAAGTCGCTTCATTCTCCCGTGCACTGAAACCACAAATCGCTATTCATCTTCCTCCTGAGCATTGAAACCACTGCCACACTCGATTTCCTTCACGGATAGCCAGATCGATGGCTTCAAATTAAAAGCTGCATCATAGGAATTTCTTCGCGTGTTTTCCATTATGAGGGGGTGAGGGTGTAAAAATATTACCGTATTTTGCTGTTGTGCGTCTTGGGTTGCATGCGCTAAGAATAAAAACTGGCGCTTTTTTGTTTGCACTGACTTCCATCTACAGCGCCCATCTGAGGGCTGCAGAAAAATTCATAGAAAAGCCGCATCTCTGGAAAAGCCGCATGGTTCAAAATGTCGGAAAAAAGTATCGGCTTATAGTCCGGAAAATATGGTATGTCATTTAGAGAAACAATATGGTCGGACAATATATTTCTGAGATTTTTGGGCCCAAACACAATAACTTCAGTGTAATCTGAGTTTAGATTAAACTGTCGTGGCCTAGTGGTTTTTTGGAACTGGTTCTCTGGTCTTGACTGTTTTCCTCTGGGAACTCCTGTGCGTCTTTATTGGGTTTTGCACAAGTCTGGGTTTTAGTTTGGGACTGTGTTCGGACGTTTTCTCCGGACATTGTTTCTTTTCCTCTTCCCCTTCTGGAATATTTCTGCCTTAGTTGTTGCTTTGTGTTTGGTTCCTACTCGCCTGACGTTGTCAGCCGCCTTCAGTTCCCGGAGACTCCCCTGTACTGTCCACTCACCTCGTCTGATGTCCACCTCGTGTTCCATGACCACTCCACAGTAAGACTCTGGAGTGTCTCTCCTCAATCCAACCCCAACATTCATCCATTCATTTATTCAATAAACTCTTTCCGTTTACTCTTCTGTTGCACTTTTCTGGATCCACCAAAACCACTGATGCTTTGGTTTTTCATGCCCTGCCAGATTTTGGCTCAATATAAAGAATTGTTTATCACTGAAGATGGCAGGTATTCCTCCTTTTAATATCTGTAACACTTTGTTTTATATGGACAATTTGAATTCATCTGTCGCGGACATGGTTAACATAATTATCCTTATGGGGAAATATAATGGAAAAGAAACTCTGCTTTGTTTGTTTTGTCAATGACTTTAAACAATTTTTTTCTGCACTTAACATAAAGTCCAATAACATGAAAAGGAAGATCTATGTTGATATTTCTCGACACTTATAGTTTTGATTGAAGCCTCCTCTGAATGTTCTCTTTATGGATTCTTTTTAATTCCAGACACACGTGCTGCTCTTATTTTCTCTTATACCCCAAGTACTTTTATTTCTTCTATTCTTGTCTTCTCTATTTCTACCTCTACGAGTGGTTGTAAAATTCAATAAAGTTTATTTTAAAAAACTTACCTGAACGGTCTGGTATCGCTAGGGGCAGGAATATTAATCTAGGCGAGTATCTTTGTTGCAGGAAAACACAGACAAGGACCAATGAGTTAAATGGATTTTCACACTTCCAAAGTTCAATGTATACAATCCAAAGTCCAAGTAAACTCTTCTGAATCCAGATCCAAAATACTTTGCTTATCCAAAGTCCAATGATAGTCAAACATTCCAAGGTCCAGTTTCAGCAGTCCAACAAACACAAGTAGTAGGGGACTCGGGACACAGAGAGCGAGGACAGGAATCCCAGCAGAGTCTGGTGGTAGTTGGTCACAGACAGGCAGGAAAGTCAGACAAGGAGCAGGCAGGTTAGGAGACGGTCAGGCCGACAGGTACTGGGGCGTCAGATCTAGCAGACAGGATTCAGACAGGTAACAGACAAACAGGTTTAACAGGCAGGTGAGGAGCAAACAGGCCAACAGATCACCAAGGTCCAAAGCTCAGGGCAGGAAATGGCTGGAAGGTTCACGGTCAGCAGAGAACTGTGGTGAGAGCTGGGTACAAATAGACTAAAGAACAGGTGTAATCTGTAATATTATTAGTGTTTTATTAGAATAATAAGCACATGAGAATGGGGAGACTTAGAAATGTGACTTTGGCGATTGGACTCCATTGACATGTTGTCATTTTAGGGCAGTAGGACTATAGATATTCCAAAGCCATGGAGACTGCACAAGTCTGTGCAGATGTTTCCCTGCCACACAGACAGTTAATACAGCTCCAAGTCCGTCCAAGGCAGTTCACATTCTCTCAGCTTTAGTATTAACACGTTACGTCCTGGTCCATCATCCTAAAAGACAGACCACAGTCGGAATGACACTGAAACACCAAATCAAAATGAAAAAACATTGTTGTAGAAATTGGCAGATTCTTCCTAACAATGTGGTTAAAGTCACATATCCTTCCAATCTTTCTATTTATTACACTGCGTTCTGAGTCGTTTCTGGACAGATACATGCAGCCAGTGGAGGTGCAGATATGTGAGATGGTGCAGGATGGGCCGTCTCAAACTGGGAGAGCGGAGCCGAGTTTAGTCACACACCTCTGAACAATTGCTGTGAAACACGTTAGTTGTTCATTTTGCTGAATACTTTCATGAGAGTATCACCGTATAACTTGTCATATTCTCTTCTTTCTGCTTTCTTATACTTTAATACTTGGGATAAAAACAGCTCAAAATAAGATATTGTCAGAAATTCTGTTTATTTCCAAAAGCATCATATCTAACAAACTAACATGCAGTTATGTTTTTTTTACCAACAATAAAGTCTCACTAATATATATATTTTTTTACTTTCTTAATTTTCCCAAAGCACTTCTTTCCCCAACAGTCTGAAAACAAACTGTTGATGACAACATAACTGTAGATTAACATGTTTACATTCATATTTCTTGTGATGTGTGACATGTTGCATTTAAATGTTGGTAATCTGCATGCAGTGTATATTTTTGTTTTTGATTTATATTAATAATTTCATTTACATTGAACATTTTGTTGTACAGATTAAATAAGGAGTCATTTCATTTTGTAAATTCAGTTTGTCTGATAAGTTGACAGTACGTTAGTTTCTATTTGTTGCCTTTTAGTTCACTTCTGTACAATCACATTAGTTTAATTATTTTCGTTACCGGTGCAGGTGGATCCGTTTTGGGCTTCAGTTGCTGGAGAATCATCTTGTTCAGCTGAGAAAAAGAATGGCCCCAAGGAAGCAGAACATTTAAATGGAGGAAATGAGCAATGGGAGCCTGATACCTAAAAGGGGGGAATTGTAATTTTGTGCTTATGTATTGATGTTAGGTTAATTATTCGATATAGTTCTTCTGGATAACTTCTGATTATTTGTATTTGGCAGACTTATTGCCATTTGTTTTCTATAAGTCAGTTGTGAGGTTTTGTCTTTCATTGACCCCTGGTATGTCTGGAATGGTCTGATCAGTCATTATTTACTGTATGTTCCCCTGAGTGTCCGGTTGGGCGGGTTAGTTTGTTTGAGTTGGTTTGATTAGGGATAATTCTGTCACATTGAGTTGAGTCTGGTCTGGGTTTGTTGACCCTTTTTATAAGTTCAGTATTTTGTGACTAGTTTTCATAGTTTTGGGTAAATAAAAAAACACTTTTTTGTTTGGTCCTGCACATTAGTTCTGTTGATGACGTCATAACTGTAGATGAACATATTTCCGTCCATGTTTCTGTTGAGCTTTGTGTTACAGCTTCACCCTGTGGATTGATGGAGTGTTGCAGTAGAAGTGGACGTTGCATGTGAAAAGTTTCCTCTCTGAAGTCCTGGTTATCACCAACATCACCAACTGTTTCTCACAGTAGAACAGATCAATGATTGTCACAAACTAATGACTCAGTTCTGTTGAACTAAACCCCATGAAATCAGACACGTCGTCTGTAGTGAAGTTTCTGAGGAGGTAGAAAATAATCAGGCTTCTGCTTCTTCTTTGCTGATTCTTTCATTTCAGCTTCAGCAGAAACACGAACCTGAATGAATCTATGTGAACATGTAGAATATGGATCTTTTGACTTTTATTGATAATTTCAATTTAATTCAATTCAACTTTATTCATAAAGCGCCAAAATACAACAGTCATCAACAGACACTTTACATAATAAAGTCCTGACTATAGAAATATTTAGAGAAAACCCAACAAATCCCTGTGACCAGCTAAAGGCAATAGCTAAGAGGAAAAACTCCCTTTAACGGAAGAAACCTCCAGCAGAACCAGGCTCAGGGTGGACGGACATCTGCCTGGACCGGTTGGGCTGAGTGGGAAACATTGGGCAGGTTAGTGGGACCAGTAGCTCCAAAGCCGGGGACACCTGAGGACAGGGACAGAGAGAGTTAATGTCCTACAGTAGTGACATATAAATGTGGGCTGACTGCCAGATTCTGCCTCAATATAAAGAATTGGTTATCACTGAAGATGGCAGGTATTCCTCCTTTTAATATCTGTAACACTTTGTTTTATATGGACAATTTGAATTCATCTGTTGCGGACATGGTTAACATAATTATCCTTATGGGGAAATATCAGGAAAAGGCAAATTCTCCTTTGTCTGTTTTGTCAGTGACTTTAAGCTAATTTTTTCTGCACTTAAAATAATTAAGTCCAATAATATGACAAGGAAGATCTATGTTGACTTATCTCGACACTTATAGTTTTGATTGATGTTTTCTTTATGGATTCTTTTTAATTCCAGACACATGTGCTGCTCTTATTGTTGTTATTTTCTTTTATTCCCCCAGTTCTTTCTTTTTTACTTTTATTTCTTCTATTTTTGTGTTCTGTATTTCTACCTCTATTAGAACCAGAAGTTCCCCGTTTGTCTAGAGGCAGGAAGTTTAATCTAGGCTCAAAGCTGCTGTAAATATCATGCTAGAACTGCCATTAATTTCCTTTATATACTTTGTCATTTCTCAGATGAGATAATAACCATTTAGATTTAGAATATGTGGGTGATTTATCCAAATATTGACTATTTGAACCTTGACGTGAGAATCATCTCAGCAACTGGCAACCGACAGCTGAGATGAGGCGTCAGGAAGCCGTTTAATATACAGTATGTCATAATTAATTTAATGAGATGAAATCTGGCGTTTATTGTTGCTTTTGTTTAGACAGTATGATAAATTGATACATATGAGACTGTTCTTGTACAGTTGTTAATAAAGTTATAAAAATCTTTCTGCAGCTCATATAGAAGCAGAAACGTGTTTCCTCTTTATGAAGTTTATGAGTGACAGCTGCTGCACAGGTTCATCCTGCAGTGAAACAATCAGCTGGAGAATTCTTGTGTTTTCCAGTGATGAAGGTTTATTGGAATTAATATCTGCAGCATCACACCGAGCTCCGAACCTCGAACTACAGAAGGAGCCGGACACGGACGGTGGTGCCGAGCGGGAATGTACTTCCGGCTAGAAGGTGGGAACTTCCGGTACGTCACGAGGAGGAGCGACTGAAAACGAAAGAGTTCGGAAAGAATTCAGACGCCATTTTGTGTTGACGGAAGAGAAGGAGGAAAAGTGACGAGTGAGTGTTAATCCAACATTATTATTATTATTATTATTGTGATTATTATTGTGTTAGTGTCGAAGTGTGTGAGTCCGTTTGTCCCTGTGGACAGTAGAGGACACAACACACACTGTCTACTGCTGTTTGTCTGATGAGAGACAAACTGAGGAAGGAACACGGCGTGTAGAACTTGATGTTCTCGAAGTTTTATGACTTCAACAGTTTATTAATCTGTCAACACAAAGTCCTAATTGGAGGAATAATAAAAATTACAACAACATATAACCCAATAAATCGAAGAAAGATTTCAGTCAAACTGACAGTCGGGTTTTATTACTGTGTGTTTCACTTCCTGTTTGTTCTGTTTTATGTCTCAGACTGACGATGGAGAAAGACGGAGACAGAGCAAAGTCTGTAGGATCCAGCTGTCTGTCTATGAAGAGTGACTGGTCTAAAAATCATCCTCCAGTCTTCAGTCCTGAACCTGGACCCTCAGACACAAAGTAAGAAAGAGTTTCTACTGTAAAGTAGCAGAAATCGGCTTTACTGAAAACTGAGTTTTCTTTTCCAGAAACAGATGATTTTAACTCTGATTCAGCGACTGTAGTAAGTTGAACTGAAGCTGCTCTGAAGCTCCCGTCAGTCAAACTGACATATTGATGTACAGACAAAATCCTGGTTAGAGAGCATCGTTCTGTGAAGTGCAGCAGCATGTGGTTATGACACGCCTGCTTCAAATCTGCTTCCATGAGACAGTCACTCAGAAATAATTAAAAATTTAAACTTTTTATTTTTGTCTAAGTTTATTTTTATAGGTCAAGTTTCTTAAGCACAATTTCCTGCTCCTGCATGAAGCATCTGGAAAAAAAAGCAATTTCCCCTCAGGGATTAATAGATTATTTCTGATTCTGATTTTAACGTCATTTATATTTGTTGTAATTTCTCTTAATCCAGAGTTGCATGATGACACACTTTTGCACTTATGCAAACGTGTGTTTTAGTTTGCTCAGTCCTTGTGTGACTGAGAAAACCTATAGGCCTTCAGCTGGAGGGTATTATTGACTTTCTAAATATTGATAAAATGTTTATTCTTCCCCATAAAAATAGTTTCCATTTGTCCACAAAACCTGTGCTCCTCAGTTCACCAGCTTCTTTGTTCTTTTCTACTTTCCTTTGAAAAGCTGCTGTTGGACAGTTGATTGGGTCAAACTAACTGTCTCTGATAGATTTCTGCTTTTCAAACCTCATTATTCTAGACGTGTGTGGTCACCTGTTCATTTCTGAACCACAACTCTCAAATGATGCACAGATGTGTGAGAGACATTTTGTAGCTAAAAGTCCAGTTTGAATGGGCTGATTACCAAGCAGTTGTCAAAAAGTTTGCATCAACTGTCAGTGTTCAGCCAAGTCAGTGCATCTGCTTAAATAAAATTCAGCTTCTTAGAGTGAATTTGTATTTCACCTCCACAGAAATAAGAAGAGGACTCGTGTGTCTGTGGAGGAGCAGCTGTCCTGCTGTGCTGTGTGTCAGGACGTCCGGAAGGATCCCGTCTCTACCAGCTGTGGACACTGGTTCTGCAGACAGTGCGTCACCTCATACTGGGACCAGTCTGGTTCATCAGGAGACTCCTCCTGTCCCCAGTGTGGAAAAACTTCCACTGGATTTCAACAACAGTGAGCTTGTGTCTGATGTCACACACAAGTCATCGGTGGACGTGCTGTTGACAAACCTCATCAAGGGGAATCTGCTTCCCTCGGCTCTGGTCTGGATAACTTCCAGACCTGCGGCAGCCAATCAGATCCCTCCTACATGTGTGGACAGGGTAACAGAAGCACGAGGCTTCACTGACGCCCAGAAGGACGAGTACTTCAGGAGGAGGTTCAGTGATGAAGAGCTGTCCAGCAGAATCCTGTCCCACATCAAGACGTCCAGGAGCCTCCACATCATGTGTCACATCCCAGTCTTCTGCTGGATCTCTGCTACAGTTCTGGAGCACATGCTGACTACAGAGCAGAGAGGAGAGCTGCCCAAGACCCTGACTGACATGTATTCACACTTCCTGCTGGTTCAGACCAAGAGGAAGAAGAACAAGTATGACGAGGGACACAAGACCAGTCCACAGGAGCTGACGAAGGCTGACAGGGAAATTCTTGTGAAGCTGGGGAGGCTGGCTTTTGAACATCTGGAGAAAGGAAACCTCATGTTCTACCAAGAAGACCTGGAGCAGGTTGATCTTGATGTCACAGAGGCCTTGGTGTATTCAGGAGTTTGTACAGAGATCTTCAAAAGAGAGAGTGTGATCTTCCAGAAAACAGTCTACTGCTTTGTTCATCTGAGCATTCAGGAGTTTCTGGCTGCAGTTTATTTCTTCCACTGTTACACCAACATTAAGACAGAGGTACTGAAGGACTTCCTGCAAGATAATTATGATGATTATAGGAATACTTACAGCTACGGGTTAAGTGGCAGTTATACATCATTGCATTACTTCCTAGAGAAATCTATCAAGAAAGGCCTTCAAAGTAAAAATGGCCACCTGGACCTGTTTGTCCGCTTCCTTCATGGTCTCTGTCTGGAGTCCAACCAGAGACTCTTAGGAGGTCTGCTGGGTCAGAAAAAGAACAGTCCAGAAATCATCCAGAGAGTCATCAACAACCTGAAGAAGATGAACAGTGATAAAATCTCTCCTGACAGAAGCATCAACATCTTCCACTGTCTGATGGAGATGAAGGACCAGTCAGTCCATCAGGAGATCCAAGAGTTCCTGAAGTCAGAGAACAGATCAGAGAAGGAACTCTCTGAGATCCACTGCTCAGCTCTGGCCTACATCCTGCAGATGTCAGAGGAGGTTCTGGATGAGTTGGACCTGATGAAGTACAACACATCAGAGTCGGGACGACTGAGACTGATCCCAGCTGTGAGGAACTGCAGAAAGGCTCAGTAAGTCCAGATGTGATCAAACACACTTAACAGCAACCAGTCAAAAGTATCTGTTCTGTGAACTAAAGACATTTGGGTTTAAGATGAAACGATCACAGATGAAGGTTCAGCATTTCATCTTTCATTTTTTTATATCTACACACTCAGTGTCAGTTTTCTTGCTGAGCTCAGCACTGATGGTGACACTTAAACACAACTGGACAGTGACAAAATCATTGAAACTGTTAAACAAACTGATTTTTTTTAGGGTGAAAGGAAACAAAGTGACAGTGATTGTGGCTCAATACAAACTTGTTCCCTGTTCTCTGTTTAACTGTAGACCTGTATTTAAAAAACTACAACCCAACTGAATGTACGTCACTCTGCTTCTGTTCCTGTTTAACTGTGAAAGCAGCTTCTTTCTTCCAAAATGAATATTAACATATATAAAAACAGAGCCAGTGGTAAATGATCACAGCTCACTGAGATAAGATGCTTCCAGCCTGGATCATGGTGGACGTTAACTGGTTCTCTTTGCAAAATGGTTGGAAGGACAATGGATGAAAGACAGTTTTTCAGTTCACAGGAAGTCCGGCTGTCCACTGCAAAGGACATTCCATTTTAAAAGATTTGTATAAAATGTTATACATTGACATTGTCAATGTCATTGTTGGGGCAAGACAAGAATTTAATGCAGAAAACAAGGAAATTGTGACATTTATTTTCGGTGCCTGAGGAGGTTATGAAGTAAAACATTTAAAACTCAAAGTTAAAAGGAATGAATGGAAGATGGAAGAATCTTCTTGAATAAACCAGCGCGTTTTGTCTCAGCGCCTTCATCAGGGTCGTTTACAGGATGTAGAATAATAATAGAAGAGCAGGAAATAGTCAGTAAGTGGAAGCTGGACACATCAGTGGACAACTCCCAAAGGATGTTACTGATTAAAACACGTCAAAATATGAATATGTTATCAAATTAATTTGCAGACTAGTTTTTAGCATCTGTCAAATCTTTAGCTTCTAACTAAAACTGAAGTTTAGTGAGAAACTCCATTTTTAGGAGACAGGGTTGAATCTCTACATGAAGCTTCTGTTCAAAGTGACTTTAGTTTTTCACAGACATTTGGAACATTGTGAATTCTGTGTGTTGGTTGAGATCATGTAGCTGAGCTGCTGACACTGATCTGTTTGTGCATCTTTGTGTCTCCGTAAGGTGGAAAAGTGTAATAGAGGATCAGTTCAGTCCATTTAGCTGCTGCCTCCATCTCATTCTGCTTTGTGATCAAAATAGAGAAAATATAATATTTCAGAGTTTGAAATTTATATTATTTTACATTTTCTGTGATCACAGACTTTCTGACTGTCGACTCTCTGAGTCTCACTGTGAAGTTGTGGCTTCAGCTCTGAAGTCCAGCCCCTCCCATCTGAGAGAACTGGACCTGAGTAACAACCGGGACCTTCAGGATTCAGGGGTGAAGCTGATTTGTTCTGGACTGAAGGATCAAAACTGTCGTCTGGAGAGTCTGAGGTCAGTTTTTCGTCTTCAACCCATAAGTGAATGTTCAGGTTAGTTTCTAAGTTTGTCTGAGCACAAATCGTCAGGTCAAATCCCTCAACACTGTGTGTGACTTGAAGTTTGGTCCACGGAGAAAAGTGACATAAGTCCAGCCTGGCTGATGTTTGCCGACTGGACTTGAAGGAAAGTGGTGCTGAAGAGGAACAGGCTGACAGTCGGACTGGGTCTTGGACTAGTACCTTGTCTTGCCTTGACATTGTTTGCCTGACAGCTCCACAGTCCCACACATTCAACAGTTATCACGGCTATTGTTAGTATTTTGAGGACCCAGAAAAAGAGACTGGAGGACGCATGAGTGGGAGAACAGAAAACTAAGTTTATTAAATGTGAGGTGATGAAGTGAGTCTGGCCAGAGCTGAAGGGAATGATGGGAGGGTGAGAAGTTGCCTAGGAAAAGAACAAAAGAGTTAGGGAGGACAGAAAAATATGACTGACTTGAGGTAACTTAGTTTGGCTTACTGTGAAAGTGATCTTGGGAAGGAGATGAATCAGCCAGGAGAAGGTAAGGTTGGCAGCAGAGGTGGCGAAAGGGAAAAACAACACAATTTGCAAACTAACAACTAAGAAAACAAAGTATCAACCAAAATCGGCTAGCCGGGAAAAAAAGGACATGCGGGGAAGAGCTTGGTGATGCCTATTGGCAATGCGTTGAAAGAAATTGAGGGAAAAACAACACAAATACTCTGGTTATCCAAAATCTACAAAAAATAAAAACCCGAGAGCAGAAACCATCTCGAAGGTAACTGCTTTTGAAACAAAAAGGCAGCAAGGGAAAAAGCCCCTCAGATCATTCAAAAGAACTTAGACACGAGGACGATGTTGTCAGCAAAATGTATAAAGTTGATCTGGCGAGGAGAAGTAGGTGAGTGGGGCTTAAAACAGGGAGACAACAGGTGGCCTGAGTTAGATTGATTCGGAGCAACCAGGAGGGGCGGAGTCTGACCAAAAGGGCGGAAAAGTAAAACCAACCTGGAATCCACAATATGCTGTCCTTGCTAAATGTGAATCTTTAACTGTACTGTCAACTAAACACCATATTCTCAGCGTGTTGTCCTCCAAGGAACAGACGTGTTGGAACTCACAGGTTTAATGCCGTAAATATTGTAGCAGCAGTTGGTGGAAGGCAGCTATGGTGGGTGGGGGAGCTGGACTGATGCAGCTAATCCAGACAGGGAACAACGGAAGCGGAAGTGAGAACAGTCACGTCCCACGAGTGTCTCAAAAGGCTGAACGTGTCCAGAGAAAGCAGCTCAGTGTCTCACACACAGAGAGACGGTTTTATTAAGAACTTAGCAGGAACAGCAACAACACGTGGGCTGGTCACTGTGATGGTCACTGCCACACACAACACTTTCCCTCACGGTGCCGATCAACACTAACACACAAAATACACAGACACATCCCCACACCTACAGTTACTTAACACAGCTACACACAGTACAACGTATCACCCTGAATACACCAAACTATTCCTGGTGGGCCCCTGTGGGCCCCGCCCCAGACCCACTGAACCGGCCGGGTCGCAAAAAAAGGAGCTTATGCTCAGTCAGCAGGACAGGAAACAAAAATTATTCGTTCACGACTCACTGTGCTTAGCGTCCGTCCTCGGGTCCTTGTTCGTTTGTCACGTGACAGTGACTTGGTAGCAAAAGCAGGGAGGACACGGACACAAGTCACTTTATTGTGGTGTGTATTTGCTTTGCTAAGTTTTCACATGGTTTACAGTAATTCCAGAGGTGAGTGAGGTGAGCAGCATGTTGTGAATCAGTGCTGACATGAATGTGTGTATGAATGTTGTGCTGACATTTGGATGATGTGTGTCGAAGGCTGATATTATGATGATCCACAATAACACAAGGACAAAGTCACTCTGCTCATTTTAGAGAAAACACCATTGATTAGCACATATCTGATTATTACTAATGATTTGATCCACATCTGTGATTCTTTATTCAGATTGATTCGCTGCTGGTTGACAGAGATCAGCTGTGATTCTCTGGTCTCAGCTCTGAAGTCCAACCCCTCCCATCTGACAGAACTGGACCTGACAGGAAACAACCTAAACGATTCAGCAGTGAAGCAGCTGTGTAGTTTCCTGGAGAGTCCAGACTGTCGACTGGAGACTCTGAGGTCAGTTCACTCACTGATACTGTTGGACATTTTACATCATTAATCCACAATTATAGTTAATTAATGAAATTCAAAAAAAGATCATTTTGTTTTGCTCAGTTTCAGTTAAATTCAGCGATTTGAAAAAATGTTTTCAATGTAATTAAACCTTCAGAACTCAAAAACTCATATTTCTCACTAATGTTTCTCATTAAATTGTAAAAAATGTTTAGTCAGATTTGAGATTTAAATAATTTTGAATCACAACAGTAAACAGAAAGTCATGGTAAAAAATCTTATTAAAGCACGTGCCAATAAAGGAATTCTGGGCGACTATTGGTATTTTTGTGTATGTTATGTAATGAAATAATTAAACAAAGAAATGTGGATTATAAAAAATAACTGTTCAAAAGTCTTTGTGACATTCATGACACTTGGTTCAAGCAAAAATCTAATGAAATGTGAGCAGCATGTTGTGAATCAGTGCTGACATGAATGTGTGTATGAATGTTGTGCTGACATTTTAAACCCTTCTTACCTATAAAGCTTTAAACGGTCAAGCCCCATCATATTTAAAAGATCTCCTAGTACCATATCATCCTACTAGACCACTTCGGTCCCAAAATGCAGGCCTACTTGTGGTTCCCAGAATTTCCAAAAGTAGAATGGGAGGCAGAACCTTTAGCTATCAAGCTCCTCTCCTTTGGAACCAGCTCCCAGTCCAGATTCGGGAAGCAGACACCCTCTCTACTTTTAAGACTAGGCTCAAAACCTTCCTTTTTGATAAAGCTTATAGTTGGTTATAGTCATGCTGCTATAGGCTTAGACTGCTGGGGGACTCTGCACTGTGCCACTTCCTCTTCTCTTCATTCTCTCCTCTCACCCCACATCTACAGTGGGGGAAAAAATTATTTGAACCCCAGCTGATTTTGTAAGTTTGCCCACTAACAAAGAAATTATCAGTCTATAATTTCTATGGTAGGTTTATTTGAACAGTGAGAGCCAACAATGACAAAAAAAATCCAGAAAAATGCGTTTCAAAAAGTTATAAATTAATTTGCATTTCCATGAAGGAAATAAGTATTTGATCCCTTTGAAAAACGGGCTTTAGTACTTGGTGGCAAAACCTTTGTTGGCAATCACAGAGGTCAGCCGTTTCTTGTAGTTGCCCACAAGGTTTGCACACATCTCAGGGGGGATTTTGGCCCACTACTCTTTGCAGATCCTCTCCAAGTCATTAATGTTTCATGGCTGATGTTTGGCAACTCGAACCTTCAGCTCCCTCCACAGATTTTCTATGGGATTAAGGTCTGGAGACTGACTAGGCCACTCCATGACCTTAATATGCTTCTTCTTGAGCCAATCCTTTGTTGCCTTGGCCGTGTGTTTTGGATCATTGTCATGCTGGAATACCCAACCACGACCCATTTTCAATGCCCTGACTGAGGGAAGGAGGTTCTCACCCAACATTTGACGGTACATGGCCCCATCCATCCTCCCTTTGATGTGGTGCAATTGTCCTGTCCCCTTGGCAGAAAAACACCCCCAAAGCATAATGTTTCCACCTCCATATTTGACGGTGGGGACGGTGTTTTGGAGTCATAGACAGCATTCCTCCTCCTCCCAACACGGCGAGTTGAGTTGATGCCAAAGAGCTCAATTTTGGTCTCATCTGATCACAACACTTTCACCCAGTCTTCCTCTGAATCAGTCAGATGTTCAGTGGCAAACTTCAAACGGGCCTGTAGATGGGCTTTCTTGAGCAGGGGGACCTTGCGGGCACAGCAGGAATTCAGTCCTTCACGACGTAGTGTGTTACCAACTGTTTTTTTTGGTGTCTATGGTCCCAGCTGCCTTGAGATCATTGACAAGTTCCTCCCGAATAGTTCTGGGCAGATTCCTCTCCGTTCTCATTATCATTGAAACTCCACGAGGTGAGATCTTGCATGGAGCTCCAGACCGAGGGAGATTGGCAGTTAATTTATGTTTCTTCCATTTGCGAATAATTGCACCAACTGTTGTCACCTTCTGACCCAGCTGCTTGGCGATGGTCTTGTAGCCCATTCCAGCCTTGTGTAGGTCCACAATCTTGTCCCTGACATCCTTGGAAAGCTCTTTGGTCTTGGCCATGGTGAAGAGTTTGGAATCTGGATTGATTGATTGCTTCTGTGGACAGGTCTCTTTTATACAGGTAACGAGCTGAGAGGGCTGCTAATGTCAGCTCGTTACCTGTATAAGATCCACCTGGGAGCCAGAGATCTTGCTGACGGATAGGGGATCAAATACTTATTTCCTTCATGGAAATGCAAATTAATTTATAACTCTTTTTGAAACGCATTTTTCTGGATTTTTTTTGTCATTGTTGTCTCTCATTGTTCAAATAAACCTACCATTGAAATTATAGACTGATCATTTATTTGTTAGTGGGCAAACTTACAAAATCAGCTGGGGTTCAAATAATTTTTTCCCTCACTGTATAATGTCACCACTGTATGACATTAACTCTGTGTCTTCTTTGTCCGGTAGTCATCTTTCTCCCTCTCTGTCCCCCTCTCTCTGTCACTGTCTTCAGTTGTCCCCGGATTTGGCGCTGTGTGTCCTCCAGTGCGCAGCTACTGGTCCCACTAACCTGGCCAATGTTTTGTTGTTGCTTTTGTTGCTCTGTTCATTTCTCTCTCCACTTTCCACTCAGCCCAACCGGTCAAGGCAGATGGCCGTCCACCCTGAGCCTGGTTCTGCTGGAGGTTTCTTCCGTTTTTCCTGCCCACTGTTGCCTATGGCTGCTCAGGGGGGATTTGTTGGGTTTTCTCTAAATGTTTGTATAGTCATGACTTTATTATGAAAGTGCCCTGAGATGACCTTGTTGTAAATTGGTGCTATATAAATAAAGTTGAATTTAATTGAAAAAATTTGGATGATGTGTGTCGAAGGCTGATATTATGATGATCCACAATAACACAAGGACAAAGTCACTCTGCTCATTTTAAAGAAAAAAAACATTGATTAGCACATATCTGATTATTACTAATGATTTGATCCATATCTGTGATTCTTTATTCAGATTGAGGAGCTGCTGGTTGTCAACGATCAGCTATAATTCTCTGGGCTCAGCTCTGAAGTCCAACCCCTCCCATCTGACAGAACTGGACCTGACAGGAAACAACCTGCAGGATTCAGCAGTGAAGCAGCTGTGTGGTTTTCTGGAGAGTCCAGACTGTCGACTGGAGACTCTGAGGTCAGTTCACTCACTGATACTGTTGGAGATTTTAGATCATTGGTACAGAACTATTGTTAATTAATGAAATTCAAAAAAGAGAAAAATTGTTTTGCTCATTTTCAGTTAAATTCAGCGATTTGTGATGAAAAAAAATGTTTTCAATGAAATCAAACCTTCAGAACTCAAACACTTATTGAGAAACTAATGTTTCTCAATAAATTGTAGAAAATGTTTAGTTAGTTGTGAGATTCAAATTATTTTTGATCACAACAATAAACAGAAAATCATTGTAATGAATATTTATTAAATTAAAGGACGTGCCAATAAAGGAATTCTGGGCGACTATTGGTATTTTTGTGTTTGTCATGTAATAAAATAATTAAACAAAGAAATGTGGATTATAAAAAATAACAGTTCAAAAGTCTTTGTGACATTCATGACACTTGGTTTAAGCAAAAATCGAATGAAATGTGAGCAGCATGTTGTGAATCAGTGCTGACATGAATGTGTGTATGAATGTTGTGCTGACATTTGGATGATGTGTGTCGAAGGCTGATATTATGATGATCCACAATAACACAAGGACAAAGTCACTCTGCTCATTTTAGAGAAAACACCATTGATTAGCACATATCTGATTATTACTAATGATTTGATCCACATCTGTGATTCTTTATTCAGATTGAGTCGCTGCTGGTTGTCAGAGATCAGCTGTGATTCTCTGGGCTCAGCTCTGAAGTCCAACCCCTCCCATCTGACAGAACTGGACCTGAGTGGGATCAACAAGCTGCAGGATCCAGCAGTGAAGCAGCTGTGTGGTTTCCTGGAGAGTCCAGACTGTCGACTGGAGACTCTGAGGTCAGTTCACTCACTGATACTGATGGAGATTTTAGATCACAAATAAAGAACTATTGTTAATTAATGAAATTCAAAAAAAGAGAAAATTTGTTTTGCTCAGTTTCAGTTAAATTCAGCAATTTGTCATGAAAAAATGTTTTCACTGAAATCAAACCTTCAGAACTCAAACACTCATATTTCTCATTAATGTTTTTCAATAAATTGTAGAAAATGTTTAGTCAGTTTTGAGATTACATTTTTTTTTTATCACAACAGTAAACAGAAAATCATTGTAATGAATATTTATTAAATTAAAGGACGTGCCAATAAAGGAATTCTGGGTGACTATTGGTATTTTTGTGTTTGTTATGTAATAAAATAATTAAACATAGAAATGTGGATTATAGAAAAGAACTGTTCAAAAGTCTTTGTGACATTCATGACACTTGGTTTAAGCAAAAGTCTAAAGAAATGTGAGCAGCATGTTGTGAATCAGTGCTGACATGAATCTGTGTATGAATGTTGTGTTGACATTTGGATGATGTGTGTCGAAGGCTGATATTATGATGATCCACAATAACACAAGGACAAAGTCACTCTGCTCATTTTAGAGAAAACACCATTGATTAGCACATATCTGATTATTACTAATGATTTGATCCACATCTGTGATTCTTTATTCAGATTGAGGAGCTGCAGTTTGTCAGAGATCAGCTGTGATTCTCTGGGCTCAGCTCTGAAGTCCAACCCCTCCCATCTGACAGAACTGGACCTGAGTGGGAACAACAACCTGCAGGATCCAGGAGTGAAGCAGCTGTGTGGTTTCCTGAAGAGTCCAGACTGTCGACTGGAGACTCTGAGGTCAGTTCACTCACTGATACTGTTGGAGATTTTAGATCATAAATAAAGAACTATTGTTAATTAATGAAATTCAAAAAAAGAGAAAATCATTGTAATGAATATTTATTAAATTAAAGGACGTGTCAATAAAGGAATTCTGGGCGATTATTGGTATTTTTGTGTTTATGTAATAAAGTAATTAAACAACAAAACAACGAAAATAACTGTTCAAAAGTCTTTGTGACATTCATGACACTTGGTTTAAGCAAAAGTCTAATGAAATGTGAGCAGCATGTTGTGAATCAGTGCTGACATGAATGTGTGTATGAATGTTGTGTTGACATTTGGATGATGTGTGTCGAAGGCTGATATTATGATGATCCACAATAACACAAGGACAAAGTCACTCTGCTCATTTTAGAGAAAACACCGTTGATTATTACATATCTGATTATTACTAATGATTTGATCCACATCTGTGATTCTTTATTCAGATTGAGTCGCTGCAGTTTGTCAGAGATCAGCTGTGATTCTCTGGGCTCAGCTCTGAAGTCCAACCCCTCCCATCTGACAGAACTGGACCTGACAGGAAACAACCTGCAGGATCCAGCAGTGAAGCAGCTGTGTGGTTTCCTGGAGAGTCCAGACTGTCGACTGGAGACTCTGAGGTCAGTAGAGGGTTGGAGTCAGTCCATTCTGCTTTCAGCAGTGTTGTACTAAACCCAGTTAGTGTCAGAGCAAAGATCCAGTATTTCCTGTAAAGCTCCAGCCTTCTCAGTGAAGCTGTGAGAGGAGAATGGGGACAGGCTTCAGGATTGGACAGAAAGACAGAGACAGAAGCTTATTGTGATCGTTTGTGAGTTGATGTGAAGACGACTTTTCTTCTTGTTGTGATCATGTGAACAGGAAGTAAAGCTGGATTCCAGCTGACAGCCTCACAAGATGAATACAGACAGTTTGTCGTCATTCATCAAATCTGATCAGAAACTGTTTGTCGTCTCATTTCAACACTAAACTGTTGATCAGTTTCCAGTTTGTCACAGCTCTAAGATCAGACTGACTGAAAAACCACGGGTCCTTTTAGTGACCTTGTGGACTTTGTCCAGACCAGAACCTCTGCTGACTGACAGATGATGAAGTGAGTCTCTGGAAACACTCATGTATCTGTTGTCTTTTCTTCTATCAACAGATGGAAGTGATGATCTTTACAAAGGTCAAAGTGAAAAAGATGGTGTGTGTAGAGAGGACGACTTGTGTCCTGATGATCCAGATGTTGCAGCAGCAGCATGTTGTGACTCGACCATGTTACTTGGAGCTCGAGTGGAGAGCAGAGCTTCATCCAGCAGTGACTGACAGAGGAACCAGAAGAAGTGGAGATGAACAGCTCCAATGTCCAGTCCACCATGGTCCCTGTGTGTCCCTCTGGATCTGACAGAGGACCAGCAGTGGATCTGGACTGTTGTGCTGCTCTGTCCTTCTCCACAGTCTCTGCAGACACACGGACACTCCTCCACTCATCCACCTCCACCTGGATTTGACTTTGTCTTTTTTGGTTCCTTCAGATCTTCTGAAAACAAACTCTGTACATTAATTGTGTTGATGACATCATAACTGTAGATATTTTTTCACTAACAATAAGCACTAACTAATATATATTTTTACTTTTTCTTTCTTAATTTTCCCAAAGAACTTTTTTCCCCAACAGTCTAAACGTATAGCACCAGAACTAAGAGCTAATTCAGGTTCACTGAGCAGCTCTAACTACAAGCTTTATCAAAGAGGAAGGTTTTGAGCCTTGTCTTAAAAGTAGAGAAGAACTGAATCTGCTTCAAGAATCTGGACTGGGAGCTGGTTCCACAGGAGAGGAGCTTGATAGCTAAAGGCTCTGCCTCCCATTCTCGCAACCACAAGTAGACCTGAACTCTGAGACCCAAGTGGTCTATTAGAATGATCTGGTACTAGGACATCTTGTATTATATTATATTATATTATATTATATTATATATTATATTATATTATATTTTCTTCTTTTAAAAAAATAGCTTTTAGTTTTAGCAGTTCGTTTCTAGATTAACAAAGCGTTTATTAAAAATACATTTAGGAAACTTTAAATTCCACATACAAATAAAATGTGATAAACATGCAGAAGTAAAAAAGAGACAAATTCGATGTCACGGTGTTGTGTCAAATTCTGCCAGATTTGCTTATGAACACATTGTCGTGAGTTTTATGAAGTTTAACAGCTCGTGGTTTTTCTGAGGACCACATTTTTACTCAGTCTAAAATAGAACAAAAGCAAAGACACCAGCAGGAGTGTTAAGATAAATAAGACTTTTATTGTATTGGAGTAAATACACGACTTCAAATGTTTTCAGTTGTTCCTCCTGCAGCAGTTTGACACAAATAAAAATGTGTTAAAGATTGTGCCTGCAGGCGACAGTGGAATATAAAAATACAATGTGCATGAAATGAATCGACTATATACGAAAACCTTCACATGGTCTCCGCTCATATTTGACTGTAATGATGCTGACGGGTTGTAAATTTGTCCCATCGCTCACAAATGGGAAACAAGTGTCAGTATAATACAAGTGAATAAACCATATAACAAATATGTGGCTTATAAAAACAAACAAGCATCATTTGTTCTTCTCCACACACACACACACACACACACACGCCACTGGTCCGGCCATGAACGAAAACCTCTTAGCAACTTAGTCAAAGTTCATCTGCTCTCTTTGTGATGAACTCTGAGGGCAGAAATGTGGTTTGTTGCGGTGACAAGCGGTGTGTGTCGGCTCACCTCCGTACGTCTTTGGGATGATGTTTGGCACCTCACAGTCGGAGATGAAGGTGTAGTGGAAGACATTGGTCGTGTTGTGTTGTCGGGTCAGCGGGTCGAACACCTCGCTGTGAACTCTGACCTGGATGTAGCTCCCCTGAGTGTAACACACCTGAAACAACCAGACACTGCACACGTGAGTCTTCAGCCTACATCAAATGACACATTCAGACATATTTTACCACGTTAAACTGCGTCTGTGCTCAGTGACTAAATCGGTCTGTGTCATCAACACTGACCTGTGATGAGAGCAGCAGCAGTGAGCCGATCTCCACAGGTTTCTGGAAGAGAATGTCGTCTACGGCCACGAGGCTCGGTCTGCAGGTTCCCACTGATTATTATTAACGATAATCAGTGGGAAGATTCATTGTTTTTGAGGAATAATTATTTTAACTGGTCTGTGGTTAGAAAATGTCTTTATGTCTTTCTCCTTATTTCTTTTTTGTAGGAAAAAGATGAGTTACAAATAAATGTAGTGACTGTTAAAACACACTCACTGGCCATTTTATTAGGTACATCTGTACAATCGAATCCAATCCAGCAGCTCTGCCATGAATTTGACCTTTACAATCATTTCACAGTTTTCATGTAGAAACTGTCAGAAAGGTGTTAACTCTGCTCTGTGTTTGTCACTGAGGTCAAAGTGGGAGGGTGGAGTCGTACTGGAGAGAATTAGAAGAAGAAGAAGAAGAAGCTGCGTTAAATCCTGCTCAAGGGCCATGATGGCATCATCACATCTGTTTCTTCATAATTTAGTCTTTGGCCTTAATATCGGTTTTTATGTGTTTGTGAGCAGTTTGTAAGTGGTCACTGATATCGTTTATAAGAAGTTACTCATTACTGCTCTTTCCATGTTATTCATATATATAATAATCTTCTGAAATCTGAAATCCTCTGGTGGTGATTTTAAAGGTAAAATATTTCAGTTTCTGACCAACAACCAACTTCCTGTTTAGCTTCTGTCATGTAAAATCAACTTCAGAGTCTAGTTGGTTTATTAAAGAGTTTCCAGGAAAAC